>CAUYLG010007062.1:0-39174 GCA_963573385.1 Cacajao melanocephalus | reverse complement strand
TAGGCAAGAAATTATATCCTATATGTCCATTATGTTTATGGTTTATCATTGTCCACAACATTTGAGTTGATTTAAGCACATAATGATATATTTAAAGAAATAGGGAGTTCAGAGTCATCTGGAGAACTGAAGAAAATTTATTTAAGCTGACAAATGAAGGAAGAAATAAAGATATTCTTGGAAACCAACGAGAACAAGGACACAACGTACCAGAATCTCTGGGACACATTTAAAGCAGTGTCTAGAGGGAAATTTATAGTAATAAATGCCCACATGATAAGCAAGGAAAGATCTGAAATTGACACCCTATCATCAGAATTGAAAGAGCTAGAGGAGCAAAATCAAAAAAACTCAAAAGCTAAGAGAAAACAAGAAATAACTAAGATCAGAGCAGAAGTGAAGGAGATAGAGACACAAAAAAACCCTTCAAAAAAAATCAATAAATCCAGGAGCTAGTTTTTCGAAAAGATCAACAAAATAGACAGACCATTAGCCAGATTATTCTGATATATTTTAAGAGCTAAGACCATGTTCTGGCAGAGATGACATACAAAATAGAAGTATAAAAATTTTACATCAAAATATATATATTAATTGTTTTTTTGAAAGTGAAAAAATGAAATAAACTAAAAGTTCAAAAGTAGACATGTAAGAAATTTTAGATTGTTTTCCTGAATAGAATATTAAGTAGCATTTTAAGTATTTCTAATCTTTTTTTCCTTTTTATGTTGCATTTCCTGGTAACCCAAAAATTCTGACAAAGTTTCATTGCTGTTTAATTGCCTGACATTAGCTCTTATTTAGGAAATTTAAAGTGTTTATTCTTGAAGTGCAGCAGTCAGGACAGACAGAATGCAGGTTGGAGACTGACTAAAGGTGTTAAGAGACAGCAACATCTTAGAGTACATAGAGCATTACTGTGACAAGTGAAAACAAGGATGGATATGGGAACATATGAGCATTCTTCCAGGACCCCAGAAATACTTCAGAAATGGACTCTGCTAAAAGACTTCCTACTAATTGAATAGTGTGGGATTCTGGGGCATTATTATTTTGAGTATTAACATTAGCGAGAATCTGGTAAAATCTCTTCTAAATATGAAAACATGTTTGCTAAACTAAAGAGCTTCCACACAGCAAAATAAACTTTCAATAGAGTAAATAGACAATCTACAGAATGGAAGAAAATGTTCACAAACTATGCATCTGACAAAGGTCTAATATCTAGCATCTATGAGGAACTTAAACAAATGTACAGAATAAAAACAAACAACCCCATTAAAATGTGGGCAAAGGACATGAACAGACACTTCTCAAAAGAAGACATACATGCAGCCAACAAACATTTAAGAAAAACTCAACATTGCTGATCGTTAGAGAAATGCAAATCAAAACCACAATGAGATACTATCTCATACCTGTCAGAATGGCTATTACTAAAATGTCAAAAAATAACATGCTGGTGAGTTTGTCGAGAAAAATACTTATACACTTTGATGGGAGTATAAATTATTTCAACCATTGTGGAAGACAGTGTGGCAATTCCTCAAAGACCTAAAGACAGAAATACCATTTGATCCAGCAATCCTATTAGTGGATATGTATCCAAAGGAATATAAGTTGAGGTATCATAAAGACACATGCATGGGTATGCTCATTGCAACACTATTCATAATAGCGAAGACATAGAATCATATCCATCAGTAGTGGACTGGATAAAGAAAATGTGGTTCATGTACACTATGGAATACTCTGCAGCCATAAAAAGAACAAGATCATGTCCTATGCAGGAACATGGGTGGAGCTGGTGGCCATTATACTCAGCAAACTAACTCAGAAGCATAAAACCAAATACTGTGTGTTCTCACTTATAAGTGAGAGCTAAATGATGAGAACACATAGATACATCGAGAGGAACAACACTCACTGGGGCTAATCAGAGGGTGGAGGGTGGGAGAAGGGAGAGGATCAGGAAAAATAACTAATTGGTACTATACTTAATAGCTGGATGATGGAATAATCTGTACAACGAACCCCCATGATATGTGTTTACCTATGTAACAAACCTGTACATATATCCCTGAACTTAAAAGTAAATATATATATATGTGTGTGTGTGTGTGTGTGTGTGTGTGTGTGTGTATGTGTGTGTATAATATATGGGCATATTATATATATATATGTGTAATATATTTATATGTAATATATATCTGTAATATGTATATGAAGGCCTTTCGGATCAGCAGATTCTACTGAATTTGATAACAGTTAAGCAAAGCTTAATTTGTATTAATCTGGTACTAATAATGATTATATCTGTTTCTACATTGATCTGTTACCATCAAAATCCTATCATGTTTTTACAGCTTTTGTCTACAAAAGAATTTATAGGAAGGAGATACATCAATATGGAAACAATAGTGTGTTTGTGGGTTTAAATTTATACTTTTTCCTTCCTCCAAATTTTCTCTATTTTCATATTGCTTTATTTTAAAATGAGCCTACAGAGAAATACTTAGAAAAAGTTCAAAATGATTTAATTGCCCAGAGTGGGCAAACAAGACAAGGAAAATACCTTTACAAAGCAGTGCCTAACCAGGCACCTTCCCAAAAGCATATGCCCTATATGACACAGCCTTTTACCTTTGACTTAAAAAAATAAAGAAAAATCCAGTTTGTGTTGAACTAGTTCTACTTCTTAGTCTTATGCATGATTCTTGCTGTTGGCTGTTTGCCTATTGTAATGCATTTTCTGAAATAGTCACAAAAATATGTAACACAAACATTAGTTCTCTGAACCCATCATTCATAAGATAACCATAATGAATTGCTCTGTAACAGACTCTCAAAAAGCATTAAATTTTCATTCTGAAGTGAAATAGAAGCCTGCATTACATCAGCCTGGCATTTTTTGACTTGCCTGCTGTTGGTTGACAACAACTTCCTTATCTTGGACTCTGTATTTGGGACTGAATGCAAACCACAGAGAACTACAGAAAGCCTAAGCTACATTTCTTGTGGAGGCAAAAGAAAAACTTGCCTCTTCTGGCAATCAATTGAACGAAGGGATGTCATAATCTCACCACTCCCACATCGTGACTAAGCAACACTACTCTTTGCCTGTAGGGCATTGGCTAGAATTGTAAGAATGGCAAAACTGACATGGCTTAGTGTTTCCCACAGAAGTGTCTGGCAAAGTTAAGATATTGGTTATTGTTGCCTATTTAGGCCACCAAACCTTTGATTTTTCAATCTAATGTTATTCAATAGAGAAGAACTGGTCTACATGACAAATAAAAACAGCAGCTACTGAAATACTGACCTTAAAATACCCCAAGTAATAGCATCTCTGTAGCTCCAGTTCTATCTGTAGGTATCTGTTGAGGATACTAACATCTATATTCAATTTCCCCAGAGGAAAAACACTGAAGGATATATATGACCTTGAATCATTACCTAGTTTTATACAAATATGTTACTTTATTGCCATCAGGAGAATAGTTCCATAAATTTTTTTATCATTGAATTTCCCATAAATATTCAACAGGTATTATTTGAAAATAACAATTAAACCAACACAAAACCATGTTTAATGCTGAAACTTGTAGAAAAAAGGATCCTTAACTTTGAAATATATAATGTTTAGATATTTTTAAATCAAGTTATGTTTGAAATAAGATATAAAAGTTTTTTATTGAGAACATTAGAAGCTAAAGACTATATAATATCCCTGTATTAAAATAAATGGTTCTAAATGAAAATAAACTATGAAAATATTGTTCTTTGCTTAGCAACATCTTTTCCACTGATAGTGTAAAAATAATTCTTTTCTATCTAAGCTATAATTTTTTTCTATTTAAATTTCAAGTTTGAAATAGTTTGCAGTGTAGGGTCTTTCTCATTCTGTGACCCTACAATCACAAACAATGAATTACTTTCATGTGGTCTTATTTAAATAAAGGGCTATTGCAATCAGAGTTGATCACCAAAAATTAGTCAAATAATAATTGTAATTCTCCAGCTATTTGTCTCCATGATGACTTCTAGTTTCAGTGACTACACACTTCACTCCTTGAATTTAGGAGCTGTAATTTGGTTAATACTAAAATAATGGTTTTAAAATTACTACTTTTTCTTGATAACACTTCCCATTCTTGTATTCCTCATTGTTTAAACAGGAGTGAGAAAACATTTTACTTCTGAGCACTTAATTGCCTGAAAGTACCTGAAGTGCTTAAGTTCTAAGTGCTTCATGTCTGCTTTTGAGCAGAAACACTTTCAATACAGACTGTTTCATACCCCAGCTTAATACATAACAGATTGCCTGGTAGTACAATCATCCTTCTGCTTGCAGAAAGCCAAAGGGCTCAGATAACATGAATGACACTGTAAATCTACACAGCTATTCATTTTGTACCGACTTTCAGTGTTCTTAACCTCATCAGAGAGCCTGATAATCCTCAAATAATTTTGTTGGCTTCTTGCACTGTTGCCTGGTAATGAAAACAGAGCCCCTCTTCCAGCCATTGGCCTTCACATCACCCTTTGGGAAAACACACACACACAGACACAGACACAGACACACACACACACACACACACACACACACACACACACACACACACACCCCAGATATGTTAATATGACTCAGTGTTTATTTGGGGGCTTTATTTTAATTCTTAATAGCTGTTTTTGGATCAAATCAGATAATTTCTTTAGGTGCTTTCCCTTTGGGCTTAACAACCTAACTGAACAAATCACATACTTGCTCCAAGTCTTTTTTGGTATGAAAAGAAAACGTTATGGGAAAAGCTGAATTTTTAATATCATTAATCTATAGCTAACTCAGCTTGCTGTCTTATGCAATACCATGAGAAACAGCTGGGTCTCACTAAGCAGAAAGCACTTTTATGGTTTCTCTTAAGGGCCATTAAATCAATGTGATGAGAGCACAGCTGGACTGAATCCTGAAAAATTTATCAGATCCCACACAACACATAAAGGAAGCATGCGGTACTATTGCAGACTCGGCACTGGCCTCCTTGCTTAGACTGCAGGTGAAGTTTACCAGAAAAAGCAAACTCCCCTATTAAGTCCTTGAAAATACGATGTTTCTCTATACTTCTCCCCTCTGTGTGGGTGTCTTCATAAAATACCAGTTACTCATGCAACTATTAAAAATATTTTTCTGGCTGGATTTATTGGCATGACAAGGACACACAAGAACCTGTTTGGCTGTCCCAATATAACTTTCAACATCAAAAGTCATGTTTTATGCTTAATAAGTTTTAGCACATTCGGGTGGACCCCAAACTGCAGTCCTTTAAATATTTAGAAAGCATAGTGACTAAATAAAGGCTTCCAGTTATGGGCCAATGCCCAAGTAACAGCTTCCACCTTGTTAAACCAAAGTGAGAATAGCCCAACTGCCAAAATACATATTTTTTTCTTTTCTTGTTTTAACTTAATTTCCTCAGTGCTCTATGAACAATAAATGTGATACAAAATCATTCTTACTTAAAGGGTAAGGAAAGATTTTGTAATGAACCAAAAAGCACATATAAGGTAAAACAGTAATAGAACTTAAAAATGGAAACTAAACTCCCAAATCTGTTGGCAATTACGCATAATTGCCTAGAATTCTAACCCCATGGTTTCTGCTCTCTTAATCACTATGTCATACTAAGAAAGATAGAGATCGCATAAATTTAAATCTAAGCTGAAGTCGGACTGCCAATTTTGTAACTCTAAGTAACTTATTTAATTTTTGGAAACTCAGTTTCATCTGTAAAAAGGGAATAATAAGAGAGTCTCCCTGCATGGGCATTGAAAAAAAAAGGGGGGGAAATTCACGTGACGTATTTTTTAGCTCAGTAATTGGCATGTATATAGTTAATGCATGATATATCTTTTCCTTCTCCTTCTCTCCTTCTCTACTTCCCTTTCACCTCTTCTTCTTCCTACCTTTCCTTCTCCTCCTTCTCTATCATCATTATCATCATCATCATGTTTACATAGCATTAATCACCTTCATGAGATTATGAGCTTCTTGACTGTGGAGAAATTGTCTTATTTATTTCTACATATTTCATAATGCATTTAGCATTTAATGGATGAAAATATTATTTAATCAAGCCCTGGGTGACAAATCACTTGGGCTCTGCTGGATAAAAAAAAAAAATCCCTAAAATAAACATCAAATCTCATCCCTTTCATACAGCTGGAGAATTTTCCATGCATCAGGAATTGACAAGTTCCTTTTAAAATCCACGTCTCAAAATATAAATTTTCATACTATAATGGATAGTGATTACCACATATCTTTAATGCCAATAAGAATATATTTTTATCAAAGGATAAGACAGGAAATGCTACATTATAACGTAATTAAATCAACTATTGTTATGTAACATGGCCACACTGATGATGGTCACACACGTCTCTAAGGAATCTGCTCTCAGGAAATTCATACTTGAAGCATAGGTATCATACGAGATAAAAGAAGGAATAGCTAAAAATCAACCAGCAAAAAAAATCAGATACATTAGCTTAGTAAGATTATCTTCCAGAAAAGGCTAATGATATTTTGTCTAATATGGGAAGTTTAGGAACATAGGTTTTTATTTTTCTTCTCCTTTCTTATATTAAGATCAAAAGTATACTCCTACTTCCTTTCCTCTCATAGTTATTTTAAGCTTAGCCAGATATAATAAGGGTACCCTCAAGCAATAACAATGAACAAACTTAAATTTCAGAGGTTTACATTTTTTATTCATGTTGATTTTTTTCAGCAATTTTCAGAAAGCACAAGTTAAAAGTACTTACACTGAACTTTTCATGCCTTTTTAAAAAAACACTCTTTCCTATTCCCAACATACAAACATATCATATGACAGCTAGAAAACTACAGGTAAGATATATGTCTTGTAATTTTATTGCCTCTAACAAATGAAGGTCCAGCAATCAAATTTTCTTGCATATAACATGAAGATTCCTCTTATTTACAGTATAATTTTGAATCATACAAACCTTGGTTTTAACCATCTGGGTACTAATCATTCATGTATAATTTATGTTTACAACATAGTTTACCCTATTTAAGTTTGGCACAAAATGAAGGATATAACCAAGGCCTGTTTTCAATTCTAATCTAGTTAGTGTCTCAGGGTACTCTGATTTTGGATCTTTCCAGGATTCCCTCATTTTATGCTGCAGTGTTTCATGTGTATTATATATTCTTTTGTCATCATGGCTCAACAGACAGAGAATAGCGGAAGAAAATAAAAGGTCAATCGAATTATACTACAGGAATTAAAATAACTAAATAAAAATTTAGCTGAATTTTCACAAATTTATCATTCCACAGGAAAAAAAAATCTCAACACTTCAATGGGACTAGTAGCTAAGAATCTGATTCAGATAAAAATAATATTGTAAATAATCAGTATCATTGTGTTGTTTTTCAGTTGAGGTTAATCAACCAAGTTCTCTATCAAACCAGAGACTGGACAATTGTATAGTTTGGCTATTATAACTAAGATTCATGTTGGTCATTAGAACATTATTAAAAAGTAATGGATGGTGCCATCCATTTCCTCCTGTGGGCCTGAGGTAGCCTGGGTAATATGCTCCTCTCAGTTAGTTAAGGGATGTGGATTTAGAGATAGAAAAAAAGAAGCCGTCATGTATCTGGATCAGCAGCAGCAACTGACACAGACAAGAGTTCTCACTCCACATTACTTCTGACTCCATTATGTGTAAGCTGGAGAACTCTTGAGACCAATGGGAGGGAAAATTTAAGGCAATGGTGAATCTCCAAATGGGTACTATATGAAACTTTATAAGCTGCCAGACCCCTTGTCTAAGCCAGGAAGGCCTCACTCTATTTCTTGTAAGCTATTTCAGGCTTCTTAGCATGTCTCAGCTCATTCCTCTCCACTTCTCTAAAGCTTGGAGTTGCTTCTCCTGGAATACTCATCCTCCTCTCTACTGGGGTAGTTTCCAACAGGGCAGCTTTTCCAACTTCTCAATATCTTCATTAATCTTTATTTGATACTCCTAATTGAGTACCTCTGCCGACAAGCTGGAAGATGGCTGTCTTCTGATCTGTAATACCACCCCATGGCTTTAGAGGGCCTATTTCTAGGCAGTAGACCATCTTCAGAGCGTTGGCTGTATTCAGTCTCCATTGTTGTCCTCAATCTTGTTCCCCTGGACAGAAAACAAGCTCCACAAATGGTTGCAGAGGCCCTGTTGCCCAGATATCTTTTTAATCCTATCTATTGGAAAACAATGCCACAGGACTTCAGATGGGCCATGCCTTTTCAGATGAACGTTACAGTCACTGTCAGTCCACCAAACAGCAAAATACAAGGGATTTATCCTTGGCAATTAACTAGAGAATCAGTATTCTCATGAAACAACCATCCCCAATTGCTCCCAACATGTAAAATAGAGGTAGCTGCAACAAATAGCAGACGATAAGTCTGTAATTAGAAAATAAAGGTTGCATTTTCCTATATGGAAAATAAAGGGAAAAGATCTGTAAACAAAGCACCAAAAGTTGCCTCAGTAGACAATTTGTAATATTAATTTAAGCAGAGCAAATTCTCCAAATGTAAAAAATTAGTTTTTTGGGCGGGGGGGGGGGGCGGGGATCAAGCCACCAACAATAGCATAAGATGGTGGCACTGAAGTTTCATATCCTATCCTGGAGGAGCTTAGGGGCTGAGAAGAATAATTATCAAACTCTTACTCCTTTCTTAACAGTGGAAATTATTTTTCTGGGGATGAAAGTTTACAAGACCAGGCATGGACAGCTACCATGTCTCTAGAATCTTCTGTAACTTTTTGAATGGTGTCGCTGAAATATATATGGGTAAGAATATCAAACAGAATATCTTACCTCATGGAAGATCAGCATTCTAAACTATCCTAAATCTAATTCTGGGGCAAATATGGATATTAGAAAAGTGGAAGAAGATCATATTAACATAGAAGGGGAAAAATTGATGTTGATTCTGTAAAAATGGTGTCTCCTGCCATCTATGATAGGTAAAGAAAGCTTTATCTAGCATCCTAAAGGATGTGAGGAATCTCAGGAATTAAAATATCATGACCTGAATTATTTTAAAAAGCTGATTGTTGACATCTGCCTGATGGTGAGGTGAGGCAAAGTTGCTTTTAGTCAATATTTTACTCTCTTTTTGACATTGTTGTTGCTGCTGCTGCTGCTAATATATTGCTTACCTCTGTCACAGTTGCTGTAAATAAAAAAATAAAATGACCTATTTATTTAGATATTATAATCACTGTCCCTTGGGAAAAGAGCACATTTGGATAGTGGCTGCCATTCACTTTGCCTATGTGTGACAATATAACACTTTAAATAATTGCTCAGATTTGGAACATTTTAAGTATAATTAAGGTAGAATATAAACTAAATGCTTGCATCCAGGTTATTTAAGTGTGACTAATTCTTTTGATATCCATATCATTTTGAATTTGGAAGGAAACTTAGAGGTCAAATATATTTTGAAACATACTTGTTCTTATAATTTAACTGGAATAATGCTCTGACTTCTCTCAAAACCTATTAGCAGCGTTCCAATACAGCCCTCATTAATGCTCACATGGACTGTCCTCTCTTGCCACCCTTCAATTGAGTTTCTCTCTCCTCTTAGATGCTTTCCACTGTTATTCCCTTTCCTGTATCTATCACTTGTCCTTCATGGCTGGACTAAAATGTCACTTCCTTTCAAAGTTTTCTGACCTCTCCTCCCACCCTTTGACTCTATAGCACTTTTCCCCTACTATAGCTTCTCATTTAGTAGTGTGCTAGAGATAGCTCATGCTGGTTTACCAAGGCCAATTGTGAGCATTTATTTTCAATGCCATATTCCATAGCCTCACATTGGCAGCTTGAAACTGGTCATTGTGAAAATATTTAAATAACATACATTAGAAAATGTTACAAATCTGGGCCATTATTCATTCATTCATCAGTTTTTGAAAGCCAGTTAAATTTCTAGCAGCACATCATTGATCTTTGCCCTTACTACATGTCACAATAGAGCTTACAATTTTTTGTTATATATTTTATTGTGCTATTTTTGTTCTCCCTTCTTTGCTGACTTCTCTTGCATGGTGAATTCTATAACTTCAGGAACCATATCACTGCTGCTGGTTCCCAATCCAGTGCCTAGAACATAATAGATAATCAGCATATTTTAAAGAAGACAAGAATTTGCTGATATAAATAAAATACTCATTGATAAAGTATTTACTTCAAAATTAATATGTGATTATTGCAGAAAGTTTGAAAGTTGCACATATGCTCAATAAAGGAAGTAAATATACAATACAAACACACTGTTTCAATTTTGGTGAACAACATTTAAGACAAATTTGTCTACTTACAAATATATAAAATAGGTGTATGTGTGTGTTTTGTAATTTTCACACAAAATACTGTGTTTTCAAGCAAATGATGGATGATTTTACATTAGAATCTTTCTATGTCTACCTTTATAGTTATATATCTAAATGCTTAGATATTTAATGTTTTTGAATATGCCATGATTTTTAAAGCAATAATCTGTTTAGTGGTAATTTAAGTGTTTTTAAATGATTTTAAAAATCTGTAATTAACATTTATTTCTATATATTTCCTCTTATATTTCTTCTAATCATTTCCATAATTTAGAATATTATAATTACTGATTCTATGTATATTTATACATATGAATATCCAACTACCTTTTAGTAATTGAAATTTACTACCCTGGCTGTGTAGAAGGACTTGTTTCCCCAAACCTTCCCAGTTAGCAGATATTATTATCTGCATGTCTCCCAAAGAGATGAACAAAAAATGAATGTGGCTTTAGTTCACATTTGTTTAATTTGAAGTAAGATTGAGTACACTTTCCATGAGTTGATTATTTATATCCCTAGCCCCCAAATAATAGAAACTCTAGAAGATAAATAATTACATGATTTGAAGAATATATACTTTCTCTTCCCCAGCAAGCCTGCTAAATTTTTTGGATACCTGTAGAGTTTAAGGTCAATCCTAAAGATATGGTCTTTCAAATTTGATGAGAAAAGCAAAAGCTCATAAGTGAAATGAGGGTGATAACCTGATTCTTGGTGACTAAGTAGAGCACGTGCAGAGAATTCTATCTGAGAGGAACCAATGGAAACCTCAAAACTTCAGAACAACTGCCATCCCTGGGAGCTATCCAGGGTACTGGATCGAAGGTTTGTCTGACCCAAGGAACCAGAGTCCTGAATCTCTATGAACGTAACCTCTGTTGTAGTCCTGCCCTGTCTTCTCAAATTCCAAACAGCACTCCATAACTATAACTACTTTGTACACAACTAAATTATAAAACCAATCAACTAATTTTCTCAATGTTTGAGGAGTTTTTGCCTAGTCTTTTTGTCTACTTGGCTAGTACTCATTCCTATAACCTATCATTTAGGCCCCAAATAAGCAGCCTAATTCCCTAGCTAAGTACCTAAAACAAATGCTTTAGTAGTGGCCGTCATTTTCAATGAAAACCAACACCTATGCATTGCTCACATCTACCTAACATGAAAAGTTTGATGTCCGCCCAAGTTGGCTTCAACTTATTTTCATATTACCTTCAACTTTTCCTTCTCTCAAACTTTTAAAAATATTCATTGCATTATATTAGCATCCTCAAATTCTCCTTGTTAAATGTTAGCCTCCTTCTGAAAGCTGGGTGGAAGAAGAGGAGTACCAATTGCAGTAAATCCACAGGTTAAAGCATGTATGCGAGTGTTGTAGATATTAAGTGGCTTGGGAGACCTGTGGACCTGTAGAAACCTAGGCCTTTTACTTAACTATGCCAGTGAATTGGTCCCAAAAGACAGCTGAAGCCATTGGTTTCCATAACAAAAGTTTCTTTGAACTAATTGTAGCATGCCTTTCTAGGCCAGGCACTCCCAAAGAGGAGAGAAAGGTAAGGATGACATCCCTTCTCCACTATTTATACGAGGACCACAGCAACTACATTTTTACTTCTTGTAAATGACTGAGAGGACAGAACTCACTATTCTGTCACTTAGAGGTCCCTCACACACATAGCCAGCAACCCATGTGAAGGCAAAGCCCATCAACTCAAATGTCTCACCAACACATGAAGCCCACAATAACCTTAAATACCATTCTCTGATAAATGAAGAAGCAAATATATAATCATAAGTTTAGAAAAGCCACCAATTTATAAGAAAATCTAGAATAGACAAGAGTAAAAGAAGACCTAGGAAGATAAACATTTTCTAATTAGGCTAATATTGCATCCACAGAAAGGAAATATATAGAAAATAGGATATTAAAAAGATATTAAGAATAAACTTTTCCTCTTTTTCTCTCTTACATTCTTTTGTTTTCTTTCTTTCACTCTTTCTTTCACTCTTTCTTTCTTTCTTCTTTTCTCTCTTTCTTTCTTAAAAAAATTAAAAAATAAAAAAATTAAAAAAAGAATGAACTTTTATAAATTCAGAGCATTTACAGAAATAAAAATTTCCATAGATGTGTTGCAAAATAACATTAAGGAAATTTTTCAGAAGATAGAAAAAAAATGCAAAGAGGTCAAACTTATGGGCATAAAAGATTAATATAAGATACCTAATATAGTAAGTCCTATATCCAAACAATAAAGTTTCAAAAGAGATACAAGAGAAAATGGAGGTTGCATTATTTGAAAAAAAAAATCATGGGAAATTTTTCAAGGCCCAAAGGATACAAACTACAGAACGGAAAGTCTATCAAGTGAAAATATTCTAAAAGCTTGCAGGAATGGTTATGAAGGGGAAAAAAATCAATCAATTACTATGTTATTGTAAGAAAGAAATCAGAAAATTTACCAAAATTTATTAAGAAAATGCTAGAATACACGTATCACCAAAATAAGAGAGTTAACCTAAAAGAGAAAGATACAAGATTTAGAGAACAGTGGATTCTGCCTAGAAAAGCCACCAAAAATATCTCAGGATGACAACTGTGCATCAGTTCTTGACAGTAACCAACCCAGATAGAAGCAGGATACTCAGCAGATTGCATAATAAAGTTTTAAGAATTATGGTGTGGGTGAGTTCTTATTTGTCACTCCCATGCCTATATTTCACATATTTTTATTTCTAAATATGCATTTAAAATCCTGAAATTTTACAAATAACTCTAACTAAAACTATATTAAAACAAAAAAGAAAGTACAAGAAAATATTTAAAAATCAAAATAATAAAGTATAGTTAAATTGGCTGTGAGGAGGATAATTCCTTATGAACAGATAATTCTTTACTATGAGGACTGTCTTGTGCATTATACAATGATTAGCAGTTGCCCTGTCATCTGCATACTAGATGCCAGTAGCACCCTCCCACAGTTGTGACAACCAAAAATATTTCCAGACAATGTACTCTGGTGGGCAAAATCATCCTTGGTTAACAGCCATTTTATCCTCATCATTTCTACCTAATAAAAATGTTGCAATCTATTACATATTCATTTAAAAAGTTTAGTTAATAAGGTTATACATATATTTGACAATTTTAAAAAGCCTTAATATTTTTAGCCAAATTGTAAACTCCTATGAATCCAAACTCACCTTACACTCAATTTTTTTCAAATTAGTGACCTTGCTATGTTAGTGGAAGCTAACCTTCAATGCAGACAGGTATGGATGTGGAGATGAGCATTACTCTACTACAGAATATTTTCCATGTACCCTAACTAGCTCTTATTTAAGACACTTGGATAAAATGATTTTTATATGTTTATATACCATAAAATATGTAGTTATTAATTTTCATATAAAACTATTAAGTCATAAAAAGAATTCACACTCAGGGGCTCAGGTGCTTGCTTTTGATTTTATTTTTACCTTCACAAGTACTATGTGCTGCTTCCAATAAGACAAAGGTTTTTGTGTGCCTGTATGTGTATGTGTATGTATATACATACACATTTCCTCTCTCCCTATACCAAACTCCTTCTCTCAGTAGAGAATCACTGTTAATAGTTTGGTATGAACTTTTCCAAAGATTTTTCTAAATACAAAGACACAGATATCTTCACACCTCCATGCAGGATAATTATAAAAAAGTTCAAATTGTTTTTGTGCCTTCCTTGTACATAGATTACTTTAGTCAGAGAAATATAAAGTTTCCAAAAATAAATTTATTCCTATCTTAGCACTCTAAATTTTTCTTCATGGGAAAAAAAGACAGGAGAAACACTCAAAAAAATTTTAACAGAGGTTGTGTTTCAAGAGCAATATTGTGGGTAATTATTATTTTTCTTTTTTACCTACTTTTCCATGCCACCTTTTAACAAAGAACCTAAACATTTTTCATAGGAAAATATTACAAGTCTTCCAAATATACTATACAAACAATTTAAAAGGAAGTTATCCCACATTTTTTCATGTAAAATTATGATTTTACTTAATAAAATATATCTGTAGTTTTTCTATTAAAAACTATTCCTTCACAACTTTCAGTAATGTTTTCTGACCTGAGTTGCATATGCCAGAATTATGAAGTCAAGAGGAATGGAGGCAGTCCAAACCTAGACATTTACAGACAGCTCTTGTCAACACAGTGTTTCATTTTGTTTTCCCCACACACATGCACCTCTAATAAGCTTTACAAACACATGCTAATTCCCCTGAGCACAATTAAAGCAACAATCACATTCCCAGATCTGAGGAAGAGGAAAGTTTTCTGTTACTACTACCCAGTGGTAACTCAAAGTTTTCAAGGAAAACAGATACTGTAATCTCACATCTTCCTTTCCACTCCCCTACATGTTCTCTTCTTTCATTCCCAATCTACTTTGTAATCATAATCTTGTCCTTCTTATACACGTAGCCTACACCCTTCCTCAAAGTTCAACCTTCTGTGGCCATTCTATCCCCAAAAATATTTCCCTCCTCAGAATTCCTGGAAAACTGTGATCTCTGTGATACTAATCCATAATTGCTTTTTACTGTATTAATTACTTTTTAATATTATTCAGATTTCTCCCTTCAACTTGATTATAAGGTCCCATAAGTAAGACTGCATAAATAAGACTGTCATTAAGTACTTCATTGTTTCTCCCACTGTGTATAAACACCTTACTAAACACCTAGGTTCCACTAAGAAATGTCTACATGAATAATTAGGATAAAATGGCGCACAACCTCCTAAAACCAATTCTGTTTTTTCAAATAAACTTTTCCTGTCTCCTTCTATTTATCCTTCTCCTTTTTCTGCAGTAATTGACCTCAAGCTATCTCTTTGCAGATGCTTTGCTATTTGCTTTTATGTGACCAGATAGAAAGACTTCAAGAGGCAGTTAACAGGATGAGGTGAGCAGGACTTCTCAGATGTCGGCATTTTACTTTCTACAAACATGGATCCATTTTTCAGGAGGAATTTTAGAGGACTTGAATTCTAATTGTCGCTCTACTAAAAGGACTATAAAAAACCAAGTCAGATTGATTACCTTCTCTATGATTCAGTGTCCTATTTTTTTATAATAAATATAACAATATATATCTCCCTTAGCTATCCAGAAGATTAATACAATAACATATTTAAAAGAGCTCAGTCAGTGAATGGCCTAGAGTTAGCACCGTAACCACCATGATTTTACAGTCATCACAGAAGTTTAGTTAACTATGGCTTTGTCTTTACTGTGAAATGGTTTTAAAAACAATGTCCTCTATACTTAGCACATTCTATGAGTCTCTAATATAGTATATTTATTTACTAATAACTATTCAGAATATAATTTTCCCTGATGTCTCTCTGGGAAACGTTTTTGCAATTCTTTGTATCTTTCCCAGATACATATTACAAAACAATTGCAGAAAATTCTTGATTAAATGTATAATAGCAAGCTACCCAGAATGCCTACTATTTGCTTGAGACTACAGTGTGACTCTTCAGGATGGAATATTTGGTTGTCTAATTTGCTGAACTCATTTTCTGTGCATGAGAGGAAAATCAAAGAAGTGCTATCAGGCACTGCCAAGATAGTAAAAAAGTGAGAGGCGGAAAAAATGTACTCTTGAGAAAGCAAAATGTTTTACCTGGAATATCTCTTAAGAAATATATACAATTATATTAATTGGTTATTTTAAATAAAATAAATAGCTAGAAGTACTATATCCAATAAAATTATTGTTTCAAATCTAAATAATGAGCAGAAAAATTCTAATTTTTCAAAATGGCTGAAACAATTAAAAACACATAGCATGGTGGAAGAAGATACTCAACTGATACTTTGACAAATTAATATTACAGTTACCCAATGAAATCTTTATATTTTAATGGGTTACAATTTACACAGTGAAATATACTGATATTATGTGTATGATTCAATAAGTTTTAACATACATGTGTATCTGTCTAATCAATCAAAATAATAAACATTCCTACCACCCTTAAAAGTTTCCTCCTGAACGCTTGCATTCAATCTTCAATTCCCATAAACAACTCTTCTAATTTCCATTACTGTAGATTAAATATGCTGGTTCTTGAATCTCATATAAATGGGATCATACGGTAAGTACTCAACAAAGGAATCTTTAAATATGGCATTAAAATAAACCAAACTAATTCAAGTAACTGTATTATGGCAATGTTGTTATATTACGTGATATATAATTTTTGATCTATCACAAAAATATTTTCCCTAACATTTGTTTGCACATGCCCCAAATTATGCCATGATATTTTTTCTTATTATGCTACTTACATTAGGATAGGAAGAGCTAAACAAATAATGGCTAATTGAATGCCCCATTTGAAATATCCAGTGGCAACTCATGTTCATGCTGCAAAATACATGAATCATGGTAAACATTTTTTAAACTACCTAAAATTGCATTATGTCATAGCTGTAAAAATATCAACTAAAAAAAAATAAAGTCATATGAAATTTTATGTACAACTTACAAACTCAAATGAAGTGGGAATGGAACCAAGCAGGGAATGAGGGTGGGGCAGTAGAGGAAAACTGACATAGGAAGGAGTACAAATTCATGCTGAAAGTCCTCAAAGAGCCCAAGACACTTTTTTCCTGAACTGTAACCGTTCTCTTTCCAAAAATGAAGGCACACTGGGAAACCGTCTCAAAAGAGGAAGGGAAAAATAGCAGACTCTGGAAATTAGAATCATGTTTTTAGCAGAACTACTGTAATCAGAAAATATGTCAGTAATTGTCAGAAGGTTGAAACAGGGTTTTAGTGTATTATGCTCCAGGAGTAGACATTGATCCTGCAGCAGAGAATAGTCCTGTAATCAAGAATACTGTCTCCACCACGTAGAACAGTAAACACCATCCTCCTCTCCTTCACATTCCCATTGATTTTGGTTTTCTGGCTAATGCAATACATTTTATGTACACGCATAGGGTGCAACCAGTAAGAAATTGATATTTTGGAATAAAGGGTTTCATTGTTATATATAATATTCATTACACAGATTATATCATATAATTTCTCTAAAAATTAAACTTTATTATCAAGACTTACAGCAATGCTAGCTACAATGTTAACAAGCTATATTTTGTAGCAGTTATTTCCAGGAGATCTTTGGTTTATGTTTAGGTGACGGCTGTGGAAGAGTGGGCAAGAGTGGGGGTAGAAGTGGTGGTGAGTGAGGAGTGGATTAGGCTAAAAGGGATATTGCTAAACAAGCAACCTGTGGAACCTCATGGGAAGATTATGACTGTCAAATGTGGTGCATAAATTTGATCCAGGTATACTCCAGGACATTTTAGAATTACAACAGCTTTACTAGCCTAAACTTGTCAAAGATAAGACAGTAAAATCAATACAAATATTTCTTGTTTACAACTCATCGTTAATTTCAGCTAATTCCAAAACTATAACCATTGGTAAATCTAACTTACAACTTGAAATATTCCTCATTGACTTTCTAATTTACCAACCCAAACAAGATTTAATTAAATATTAAAATAATCTCAACATATTTTTATAATTGTATGTGGTTCAAATTCATGTATAGATACATTGATATTTCAAAATCTGAATCTTCATTACACTTAGGTTGAATAAAACTGAAAACGTTTTGGTTTCCTTACTCTTCAAATTTTTTTAGTTAGCCCTCATTTTGATGTTTTTTTATCATATACTTTTGCAAATAAATGACAAATATTCTATATTCAGAAATATCATATTCAAGACCAAACTTAGGACAATCTTTTGCTTAAAGAATATTTGATTCCTTTCTTTTAGGGATCTTTATAGTACAAAATGAAATCTTATTATCATACACCCCAGAGGTTACATTTCCCCGCCTGCAAAGCTGCCACAGAGGGGAAGACAGAATCTCAAATTGTTTGGTCTCTATTTCTCAGATATGGATCACAAAGATTCTTATCAAGCAGCATGTAAAAGTATTTTAAAATCAAAGGACACATGTTATTAAAGTAAATTTTACCATAAATGGAAATCATTAGGCACAAACTCTCATATAATGCTTCACTGTTTATTTGTTTGAGAGGGGAAATAAAGGTTTCATCTTCTTGAAAGCTGAACTGTATAGAGCAGAAAAACTTCTTTCTTTAAAACAACCATAACACAAAGTTTATGAGAAAGATATTTTCATAATGTTTAGTATATGGTTGCAGAATTTATCCCAAAATGGAACCATGATTATTTATTGTTAATGGTGTGTACTGCACTGTATCTGACCTCTCCTCCATTAGAAAGAATTCTCTAACAAATACACCACTTTCAATGAGGTACCTGCTAACTTGGGATAGTTTGGAAGGATACAGTGTACAAGGTAGTACTGTTGTGAAGACAGTTTCTGAAGTCAATGTGCAGGCACCACTTTCATCCCAGAGGCAGAATTACTTCATTTAGTATATGTATTATCAAAATACCATATTAAAGATTCAGTACACTAGGAATTTTGGATAATCTAAACTGAAATTTCATATGATTAATTGTTGGTACATTAGAAAATAAGAAAGTGTGGAGGAGTCCTAGAAATCCATCCATTTACTATCACTCTGCTTGGCAGAGAAGTTCAGTGTCTTAATCTAGCCAAGAAAATGCAAATAAATTCAGAGTATGATTTCTTTCTTTCTTGCTGCCTTCTGCTCCAAGTGTAAATGCTTAGCCTTAGACACAGTTCCAAGATCTAAAACAATGGTAAAAGTGATTATATTAGTTGCCCAGACTAAATTTAATGGCAACCTACTCTGCTATAAGTAGGGTGTGTGTGTGTGTGTGTGTGTGTGTGCATTTACACATGTTCTAATAACACATGGGATTAGAAATAAACATTGCTGATAGACCAATTTTCATGTGAAGTCTGTTCACTTTATATATCAAAAATTTGACTGAAATGGTCAGGTAGAACACATTTTGTTGTTTGGAATTCTAGAAATAATGGCAACTCAACTTGGGACCTTATGAATCATTGAGAATGACCAAATCCAAATTCCAAAATCAAGAATATATATATTTTCCTGTGTTATTTACTTAAGAAAAATACAAATAAACAATCTCTCAAAGCAATAGAGTAGTGTTCTCACATAAGTTTAGAGTTTCTTTCACAAACCTTAGAGTTTCTTCAAAAACCTTGTGAAGAATTTTTACAGACATGCTAAAAGAATAATCTTTCTTCCAGTCCTGGCTGGATTTCTCTTTTCCAAGCCTTGACTAAAGTTCTTCTATGTACCACATGAGGTTGCAGCAAGACAATTACTTCTTTAGAGTTAGCCTTCAACTTTGATTCTTGTTTGTGAAACTGTTCAAAGTTCTTCTTTAGTGTAGCTTTATCATTTGATTTATATGCAGTCTTACATCCTCCTTTAGATGTTAAAAAATATCAGTGCTTCTCATCATGACCAGAGATATCAGCTCTGCTTCTCTATTCCCTGCCAGGATGTGGAAATGAAAACTTGTGTTTTGATTTTTGATTTAAGTTCCTTATAGATTCTAGATATTAGGCTTTTGTTGAGTGCATAGTTTGTGAACATCTTCTTCCATTCTGTAGGTTGTCTGTTTACTCTGATAATTGTTTATTGTGCTACACAGAAACACTTTTACTTGATTAGGACCCACTTGTCAATTTTTGTTTTTGTTGCAATTGCTTTTGAGGACTTAGCCAAAAATTCTTTGCTGATGAATTTTATGCTGATTTTAACAATCATATGCCAAGGTTTTCTTATAGGATTTTTATAGTTTGAAGTCATATATTTAACTATTTAATCCATTTTAAGTTAATTTTTGTATATGATGAAAGGTAGGGGTCTTTTTTCAATCTTCTGCATATGACTAGCCAGTTATCGTAGCACTATTTATTGAATAGCAAGCAGTTTCCCCATTGTTTATTTTTGTCAGCTTTGTTGAAGATTAGATGGTTGTAGCTGTACGGCTTTATTTCTGAGTTCTCTATTCTGTTCCATTGGTTATGTGTTATGTGTATTAAAAAATGGGCAAATAAAATGAACACACACCACTCAAAAGAAGATATCCAGAGACATACAAGCAGCTAACAAGCATATGAAAAAACACTCATGATCATTAATCATCAGAGAAATGCAAATCAGGGTGGCTGGCAAGATGGCCAAACAACTCCAGTCTGCAGCCCCCAGTGAGATCAAGTCAGAAGGCAGGTAATTTCTGCATTTCCACCTGAAGTACCAGCCTCATCTCATTGGGACTGGTTAGACAATGGGTGCAGCCCACGGAGGGTGAGCCAAAGTAGGGTGGGGCCTTGCCTCATCTGGAAAGCACTAGGGGTCAAGGAACTCCCTTCTCTAGCCAAGGGAAGCTGTGAGGGACTGTGCCATGAGGAACTGTGCATTCTGGCCCAGACACTACACATTTCTGATGGTCTTAGCAACATGCAGACCAGGAGATTCACTCAGGTGCCTACACTACCAGGGCCCTGGGTTTCAAGCAAAAAACTGGCTGGCCATTTGGGCAGACACCAAGCTAGCTGCAGGAGTTTTTTTTTTTCATAACCCAGTAGTGACTGGAAAGCCAGTGAGACAGAACCATTCACTCCCATGGAAAGGGGACTGAAACCAGGGAGCCAAGTGTTCTACCTCAGCGGATCCCACCACCATGGAGCCCAGCAAGCTAAGATCCACTGTCTTGAAATGGCTAGCACAGCAGTGAGAAGTCAGCCTGGGACACTTAAGCTTGGTAGGGGGAGGGGCATGTGCCATTAATGAGGCTTGAGTAAGTGGTTTTTCTCTCACAGTGTAAATATAGTTTCCTGGAAGTTCAAATTGGGCAAAGTCCACTGCAGCTCAGCAAAGCCTCTGTAGCTAGACTGCCTCTCTAGATTCCTCCACTCTGAGCAGAGCATCTCTGAAAGAAAGGCAGCAGCCCCAGCAGGGGTGCTCTGGGACAGAGCACCTGGGGGAAGGGGCAGCTGTGTGTGCAGCTTCAGCAGACTTAAATGTTCCTGCCTGCTGGCTCTGAAGAGAGCAGTGGATCTCCCAGCATGGTTCTTGAGCTCTGCTAAGGGACAGACTGCCTCCTCAAGTGGGTCCCTGACCCTCATGCCTCCTGACTGGCAGATGCCTCCCAGCAGGGGTTGACAGACACCTCATACAAGAGAGCTCTGGCTGGCATCTGGCAGGTGCCCCTCTGAGATGAAGCTTCCAAAGGAAGGAACAAGCAACAATCTTAGCTGTTCTGCATCCTCCACTGGTGATACTCAGGCAAACAGGGTCGAGAGTGGACCTCCAGTAAACTCCAGAAGACCTGCAGCAGATGGGTCTGACTGTTCAAATAAAAACTAGCAAACAGAAAGGAATAGCATCAACATCAACAAAAAAAGGATATCCATGCAAAAACCCCATATGAAGGTAACCGGCATCAAAGACCAAAGGTAGATAAATCCATGAAGATAAGGAAAAACCAGTTCAAAAAGGATGAAAATTCTCAAAACCAGAATGCTTCTTTTCCTCCAAAGGATCACAACTCCATGGCAGCAAGGGAACAAACCTGGATGGAGAATGAGTTTGACAAATTGACAAATGTACGCTTCAGAAGGAGAGTAATAACAAACTCCTCTGAGCTAAAGAAGCATGTTCTAACCCAATGCAAGAAAGCTAAGAACTTTGAAAAAAGGTTAGAGGAATTGCTAACTATAATAACCAGTTTAGAGAAGAACATACATGACCTCATGGGACTGAAAAACACAGCATGAAAACTTTGTGAAGTATACACAAATAGCAATAGCCAAATCAATCAAGTAGAAGAAAGGATATCAAAGACTGGAGATTAACTTAATGAAATAAAGCATGAAGACAAGATTAGAGAAAAAAGAATTAAAAGAAATGAACAAAGCCTCCAAGAAATACGGGACTAAGTGAAAAGACCAAACCTACATTTGACTGGTATACCTGAAAGTGATGGGGAGAATGGAACCAAGTTGGCAAACACTCTTCAGAATATTATCCATGAGAACTTCCCAAGCCTAGCAAGACAGGCCAATATTCAAATTTAGAAAATACAGAGAACTCCACAAAGATACTCCTTGAGAAAAGCTACCCCAAACACATAATTGTCATATTCACCAAGGTTGAAATGAAGGAAAAAATGTTAAGGGCAGCCAGAGAGAAAAGTTTGGTTACCAACTTTTGTCTGATAAGAAAAGCTTATCAGACTTACAGCAAATGTCTCTGCAGAAATCCTACAAGTCAGAAGAGAGTGACGACCAATAGTCAACATCCTTAAAGAAAAGAATTTACAACCCAGGATTCCATATCCAGCCAAACTAAGCTTCATAAGCAAAGGAGAAATAAAATTCTTTACAGACAAGCATATGCCGAGATATTTTGTCACCACGAGGCCTGCATTACAAGAGCTCCTGAAGGAAGCACTAAATCTGGAAAGGAAAAACTGGTACCAGCTACTGCAAAAACATACCAAATTATAATGATCATTGACACTATGAAGAAACTGCATCAACTAGCATGAAAATGACCAGGCAGCATCATCATGTCAGGATCAAATTCACACATAACAATATTAACCTTTAATGTAAATGGGGTAAATCCTCCAATTAAAAGACAAAGACTGGCAAATTGGATAAAAAGACAAAACCCTACAGAATGCTGTATTCAGGAGACCCATCGCACGTGCAAAGACACACATAGGCTCAAAATAAAGGGATGGAATAATATTTACCAAGCAAATGGAAAACAAAATAAAGCAAGGGTTGCAATCCTAGTCCCTGATAAAACAGACTTTAAGCCAATAAAGATCAAAAGAGTCAAAGAAGAACATTTCTTAATGGTAAGGGGATCATTGCAACAAGAAGAGTTAGCTATCCTAAATATATATTCACCCAATACAGGAGCACTAAGATTCATAAAGCAAGTTCTTAGAGACCTATAAAGAAACTTAGACTCCCCCACAATAATAGTGGAAGATGTTAACACCCACTATCAATATTAGACAGACCAAGGAGACAGAAAATTAACAAGAATGTTCAGGACTTGAACTCAGCTCTGGGCCAAGTGGATCTAATAGACATCTACAGAACTATCTACCCCAAATCAACAGAATATACATTCTTCTCAGCACCACATCACACTTATTCTAAAATTGACCACATAATTGGAAGTAAAACACTCCTCGGCAAATGCAAAAGAATGGAAATCATAACAAAGTTTCTCAGACCACAATGCAATCAGATTAGAACTCAGTATTTAAAAACTCACTAAAAACTGCAAATTCCATGGACACTGAATAACCTACTTCTGAATGACTACTGGGTAAATAATGAAATTAAGGCAGAAACAAATAAGTTTTTTGAAACCAATGAGAACAGACACAATGTACCAGAATCTCTGGGACACATCTAAAGCAGTGTTTAGAAACAAGTTTATAGCACTAAATGCTCAGA
Organism: Cacajao melanocephalus; assembly: GCA_963573385.1. Classification (NCBI taxonomy): domain Eukaryota; kingdom Metazoa; phylum Chordata; class Mammalia; order Primates; family Pitheciidae; genus Cacajao; species Cacajao melanocephalus. The sequence goes on along the minus strand of CAUYLG010007062.1, from coordinate 15,245 downwards.
GGAGAAAGCAGGAAAGACCTAAAATTGACATCTTAACGTCACAATTAAAAGAACTAGAGAAGCAAGAGCAAAGAAATTAAATTGCCAGCAGAAGACAAGAAATAACTAAGATCAAAGCAGAACTGAAGGAGATAGAGACACACACACACCAAAAAAAACCCTCACAAAATCAATGAATGGAGGAGCTGGTTTTTTGTAAAGGTTAACAAAATAGACCACTAACCAGCCTAATAAAGGAGAAAAAAATGAAGAATCAAAGAGACACAATAAAAAATGATAAAGGGGCTATTACTACTGATCCCACAGAAATACAAACTACCATCAGAGAAAACTATAAACACCTCTAAGCAAACAAATCAGTCAATCTAGAAGAAATGGATAAATTCCTGGACACATACACCCTCCCAAGGCTAAACAAGGAAGAAGTAGAATCCCTGAATAAACCAATAACATGTTCTAAAATTGAGGCACTAATTAACAGCCTACTGAAGCCCAGGACCAGATGGATTCACAGTCAAATTCTACCAGAGGTACAAAGAGGAGCGGTTCCACTCCTTCTGAAACTATTCCAAACAATACAAAAAGAGAGACTCCTCCCAAACACATTTTATGAGGCCAGCATCATCCTGATACCAAAACCTGGCAGAGGCACAACAAAAAAAGAAAATTTTATGGCCAATATCCCTGAAAAACATTGATGCGAAAATCCTCAATAAAATACTGGCAAACTGAATCCAGCATAACAATAAAAAACTTATACACCATGATCAAGTTGGCTTCATCCCTGGGATGAAAGCCTGGTTCAACATATACAGATCAATAAGTGTAATCCCCCACATAAACGGAACCAATGACAAAAACCACATGATTATCTTTATATCTCTATAGATGCAGAAAAGGCCTTTGATGAAATTCAACACACCATCATGCTAAAAACTCTAAATAAACTAGGTATTGATGGAACGTATCTCAAAATAATAAAAGCTATTTATGAAAAACCGACAGCCAATATCATACTGAATTGACAAAAACTGGAAGCATTCCTTTTGAAAACCAGCACAAGACAAAGATGCTCTCTCTTACCACTCCTATTCAACATAGTACTGGAAGTTCTGGCCAGGGCAATAAGACAAGAAGAAGAAATAAAGGCTATTAAGTTAGGAATAGAAGAAATCAAATTGTCTCTCTTTGCAGATGACATGATTGTATATTTAGAAAACCTATCATTTCTGTCCCAAATCTCTTTAAGGTGAAGAGTAACTTCAGCAAGTTTTCAAGATACAAAATCAATATGCAAAAATCACAAGCATTCCTATACACCAATAACAGACTTAAAGAGAGCCAAATCAAGAATGAATTGCCATTCACAATTGCCGCAAAGAGAATAAAATACCTAGGAATACAACTAATAAAGGATGTAAAGGACCTCTTCAAGGAGAACTACAAACCACTGCTCTAGGAAATAAGAGAGGATACAAACAGATGGAAAAACATTCCATGCTCATGATTAGGAAGAATCAACATCGTGAAAATGGCCATACTGCCCAAAGTAATTTATGGATTCAATGCTATCCCCATCAAACTACCATTGACTTTCATCACAGAACTGAAAAAAACCACCTTAAACTTCATATGGAATCAAAAAAGAGTCCACATAGCCAAGGCAATCCTAAGCAAAAAGAATAAAGCAGGAAGCTGACTTCAAACTATATTACAAGGCTACACTAATCAAAATAGCACGGTACAGGTACCAAAAGAGAGATATAGACCAATGGAACAGAACAGAGGCCTTGGAAGTAACACTACACATCTACAACCATCTGATCTTTGACAAACCTGAGGAAAAAAAAACAATGGGGAAAGGATTCCCTGTTTAATAAATGGTGTTGGGAAAACTGGCTAGCCATGTACAGAAAGCTGAAATTGGACTTTTTCCTTACACTTTATAAAAAAATTAACTCCAGATAGATTAAAGATTTAAACATAAGACCTAACACCATAAAAACCCTAGAAGAAAACCTCGGCAATACCATTCAGGACATAAGCATAGGCAAGGACTTCACGACTAAAACACCAAAATGAATGGCAAGGAAAGCCAAAATACACAAATGGGATCTAATTAAACTTAAGAGCTTCTGCACAGCAAAAGAAACAATCACTAACAAGAACTGGCAACCAACAGAATAGGAAAAAATTTTTGCAAGCCACCCATCTGACAAATCTACAATGAACTAAAACAAATTTACAAGAAAAAAATGAACAACCTCATCAAAAAGTGGGCAAAAGATATGAACAGACACGTTTGAAAAGAAGACATTTATGCATCCAACAAACATATGAAAAAATGATCATCATCACTGGTCATTAGAGAAATGCAAATCAAAACTACATTGAGATACCATCTCACGCCAGTTAGAATGGTGATCATTAAAAAATCTGGAGACAACAGATGCTGGAGAGGATGTGGAGGAATAGGAACACTTTACACTCTTGGTGGGAGTGTCAATTAGTTCAACAATTGTGGAAGACAATGCGGCGATTCCTCAAGGACCTAGAAATAGAAATTCCATTTGACCCAGCAATCCCATTACTGGGTATATATCCAAAGGATTATAAAGCATTCCTTTATAAGGACACATGCACACAAATGTTCATTGCAGCACTGTTTCCAACAGCAAAGACTTGGAACCAACCCAAATGCCCGCTGATGATAGACTGGACAGGGAAAATGTGGCACATATACACCGTGGAATACCGTGCAGCCATAAAAAATGATGAGTTTGTGTCCTTTGTAGGGATGTGGATGAACCTGGAAACCGTCATTCTCAGCAAACTGACACAAGAACAGAAAATCAGACACTGCATGTTCTCACTCATAGGTGGGTGTTGAACAATGAGAACACACTGACACAAGGAGGGGAGTATCACACACTGAGGTCTGTGGAGAGGAACTAGGGAAGGGACAGCAGTGGAGTGGGGAGTTGGGAAAGGATAACATGGGGAGAAATGCAAGATATAGGTGATGGAGAGGAAGACAGTAAATCACATTGCCATGTATGTACCTATGCAACAATCCTGCATGTTCTTCACATGCACCCTAAAACCTAAAATGCAATTTTATATATATATGTATATATGTGTATATATATATATGTATATATGTGTGTATATATATATGTGTGTATATATATATATATATTTGCAGCTGAATTGTATTCCCCCAAAATTTATATGTTGAAGCCCTAATCCTCAGTACTTAAAATGTGATTGCATTTGAAGATGTGGTCTTTAAAGGGGTTATTATGTTAGATGAGGTCATTAAGGTGGGTTGCAATCCAATGTGACTGTTGTCCTTATTTAAAAAAGTGAAGACCATACAAAGGTACAGACGAAGATAGTCATAGGCCAAAGAGCAAAGAGAGAAACCTCAGAAAAAATTCCTGTTGATACCTTAACCTGGGAACTCTAATTTCTAGAACTGTGAGAAAATTAATTTATGTTGTTTAAGCAACTCAGCCTATGAAACTTGGTTATGGCAGCCCTTGCAAATTAATACAGTGGCCCTGTCTAGAGATCCTCTTTCTTTTCCTTTCCTCATTGTCATAACAATATCTCAGATAAGAAGTACCTATTCCTTGGAAATCTTAAAAAATTGTTTTTAAGTTATTGTCTATTCATACATTGATATAAGCATATGTGTGCATGTGTATTTGTTGGAGACATAGCTTGGTTTTAATTACTGTTTCAGTATGTTCATATTGACTTTTTGGTTTAATTTGCAGATTTTGTGTTTTTCTATCGAAGTTTTAGTCTCCAGTAATTGGTCTAGTAATAAATCTCTCAATTCTACGTTTATCATATCTAACTGTTTCTAATATTATTTAATGATTCTCTAATTTTTGTTATTATTACTAGTTTGTTAAGTATTTCCAGGAGTTTTTTGTTTGTTTGTTTTCATTTTCTTTCTTTTGTTTAAGTTTTCTCAAAAAACAAGCTTTTGGTTTTATTGATTACCTCCATTTTCTATTTATTTATCTCTACCTCTACCTTCTTCATTTCTTATTTTAGATTTCATTTTTTAGCAGTTAATTTCTTTCTAAATTCTCAAACTCAATGCTTTTGTAGTTTACAAATTTATTTGTTTTCCAAATGATACAGTTAAGTCCACATATTCTTTTGTCTAATTACCATTGTGGCTATAATTTACAAATTATAAGATGCTTTGATTGTTATTCTATTCTAACTTTTAGTTCTTTAGTTCATAGATTGGAAGTCTATGAAATTCCATTTGGAATTTCCAATTTGAAATTGCTCTTTAATGTCCAAATGTTTTTGTTTGTTTTTATTGTCTTCTCAGTTTTTATTTTTGTAAAATGTGTTTCTCTGATTTCCCTGTTTTTATTTTTTGCACTGTAGTCACAGAATTGACAGAACTTAAATTGTGACATCCTTTTCTTTGCAGCCTAAAATATGGTTATGAAGAAATTGTCCCAGAGATTCTTAGTGAGTACATATTCCCAGATACTAATTTCTATACATAATTAAAGTAAACTTTTTATTTGTGAATCTTACAGATATGTAATTTACCAATAATGTGTGTAGGTTCATAATTTTTAATTGTGGCATTAGAGATTGTACTCTATAGAAATGCTCATTAAATAGCACAATGTTAAACTATCACTAATTTACCGCCCTTGAAATTGCACAATTATATTTTTTATCTTACTGTGAATCATATATTATATTACATGGTATTGTGGTATTGTATTGCCACATACGTTTTTAAAAAAAAATACAATCTCACTCTGTTGCCCAGGCTGGAGTGCAGTGGCGTGATCTCTGCTCACTATAACCTCAGTCTCCCAGGTTCAAGCAATTAGCTGGAATGACAGGTGTGCACCACTATACCTGGCTAAATTTTTTTTGTATTTTAGTAAAAAGAAAGTTTCCTCATGATGGCCAGGCTGGTCTCGAACTCCTGATCTCAAGTGATTCACCTGTGTTGGCCTCCCAAACTACTGAGATTATAGGCATGAGCCAGCCCAGACATTTTTTTAAATTTTGACTGTGAACTCATGCTTAGCAGGAATTATTTGCTTGAGAGTTCAACTCATACCTAGGTTGCAAAAGCATTCCTATGAATTAGTTTTTGTTTGCTCTGCTGGGCTCTTATAGAGTTTCCTGGTCCTAAATCATTTTTAATATTATTTTGCTGGACTGTGATTTCTGTATGACATAGATAGTTTTCCTTTGGATATATGTGGAATAGGGTCTAGGCTTCTAGTTTTGTTGCTGGTGACTGTATTTCTACTGACATCCTTGGCGCAGTTCTGACCATGGCTCTGAGGTGACAGACATTTGGTCTGTCTTGGTTCCCTCTTCTCTCATGCAGCTCACATCAAGCGCTCCTACACATGGCCTCTGAATGGAAGATCATTTCCTTCAACAAGCATTAAATCTACACATTCCTTCCTTAATGGCTCTATCTACTTTTAGTTCCCTAGTTAGTTGTATAGCTTTTTGTTCTTGATTCCTTAATTGATTTGAACATGCAAATAGTTCTGTCTTGGTCTTGATCTCTATATTGTGTGTGTGTGTGTGTGTGTGTGTGTGTGTGTGTGTGTGTGTCTGTTGTGGGGAAGAAGGTGGATTCAGAGAGCAATGGTTACAGCATTTGATCAATCTAACTCCTGACCCAAAGTCTTGGATTGAGGTTTATTAATTGTCTAAATACCTAGAGGTTTTAAGTCTGCAAGGGACAGGATCCATACCTTTCTTGGATTTCTGCTTCCAGCACATTGACCAAAGCACAGATGTTTACTGAATGAATGAGTACTTGAGTGTATCTGTGTAGTCTCCATGAATGAATATTTGAGTATATCTGTGTAGTCTTTCTTCCAAAAACATAAACACGCAAATAATATTCACCCTTCTTTTCCTGACAAAAGTTAAAAATGCAAGCATATTTTAGGGATAACATATCAAATGGAAGCAGTAAATGGAAAATATTCAAGAAATGATAAATAAAGTATCAAAAGCCAAATTTGATTTCAGGATTCATAGCAACCATCAGGTACGTATCTCAGTACAAGAGAAGTGTTACTTTTATTATGTAAGTGTTTGCATTCATTGTTTTACTTCCAGAAGGAAGATATGGTGCCAGATGAGTTAAGGACCCAGGCCCAAAAGTCATTTACATACACAAGCATTAATTTAAAATACACACACACAGAGTTTAGAAGAAAATTTACCAAAAAAGTATCACAATTTAATATAAAAAGAAAGAAGTTGTCTATATTATGTTGAATGGGTTGTCCCATATGGTATAGTCATAAGAATTGTGACTTAAAGAGTGCTGCAAAATATCTACAACCTTTATCACCCAAGACTGGACTGGTTTTGGTTTTGCAATCTCTTCCTGTTAGGGAAAGTAGAGAGGTGGAAAATACATTTATCGATTTATTATTATCATTTCTTATAGGTTTTGGGGCAAACTGATCAACAAATATTTACTTTGTAGTTATAAGGCTTTGTGTTCAGCATTATGAAGTATTTATGGAACAGTGCAAGATACAGCCTATGGCTTCAAGAAGTAAGACAGAACTCTGCACTCATTTACATAGAGACTAGCTACAATACAGGCATTGTGAGGAATAAGTGGATATGTGGAAAGATAAGAATATATAAGAATGTAAAAAAAAGAAGCATTTTGTGACAAGAGTCATTTCTAACCATATTTACCGTGTATTTATTCAACTATCTATTCTGTCTTAGGTCCAGAGTTACAGAAATTACTAATGAAAAATTTCTCAATTTTACAAGTGTATAGTATAGTAGAGTGGGAGAATTCAGCTTCATGAGTTCTATGAAATGTGGCAGGATTTATAATGTTCAAATTTCTGAGAAGAATAAGAAAAGCAGTCAAGTCTGTATGAAGATAAGAGACGGAGTAGCTACCAAATGTTTCATATAGGTTAAAATCTCTGAACAGTATGTTGAAATAACACAAAAATTAAAGTGTTTGTGCATAAGACACACTAAAGCAGGGATATTCAAAGGTATGTGTTTGTTTGATTTTGGCATATGAGCAGAGATACCTGCATACTGGCAAAAGGCTAAAACCACGCCTCTTGGGAAATTCAATAGTTTAGATGGGACAAATAATCTGATGAAAAATGTAAATCCTTAAGCCTTGAGAGAGGCAGCATTGACCCACAGATTCTGCCAAAGCTTGATTTTTTGTTTAATTTTTTTTCTCTTCAAACAGATGTCAAACCCTTCTCCTTTACACTGAATTCTGATTAGCTTGGTTTTTCCTGGAGTTACGGTGTACACTCAGATTGACCACTATCTAAATTTCCACATTCAAAAAAAAAAAACTACAACAACAGTCTGAAATAGTGAAGACATTTGGACATGTTTTATGAAAGGTTTGAAATTATATTTTATTCCAAAATTTGAAAAATCACCAAATACACCAAAGGTATACTTGAGCCCCACACTGGACTCTGAAGCTCATTGGCAGTCTCTCTGAACTATGAGAATTCTGATGAGATAGCATCTTTTGGGTAGTACTGTTTCCCAACATGAAAGTTAAACTTGTGATTTGAAGGTTGGATCAGAAAACACATCAATTTTATATGGTAAATGTGAAATATCATTAATGGGGTATTTCACCTTTGCCCACACCAATGCATCCCAGTGACCCACCTCAACTTCTTTTTCTTCACCACATCAGTTCTTTATTAGCAATAGGTGAAACAGACCATTACGTTTATCAGAGAGTTTCACACTCTGAATTATTTTTCAGTTTCAGGTATGTTAGCCTAAAATATAAAGACAAACTCTATCTTTTTCATAATATGTATATAAACAAGAAAGAGGGATTTCAGACATTCCACCCACTCTTTTAGCGGCTCCAATGATGTGGTGGTGTGATTCCTTCTTGTTGTCTGTTGTCACTCACCATTCTATTCCAGGATCTGAGACATGAAAGGCCATCAATGCTTGTTGATTTTTTATTGTAAATTACAAGTTAGTTTTAAAAATTAAATATTATTGAGGTTATAATTGATAAATACTGAATGATGTGTATGAGATCTAATTTTATGCATTTACCATTAGTTTAAAATATGCATTAGAATATATTAATGAAATCAAGCTTTCAAAAGTAGAGTTAACAATACTTATCACAGTATTTTAGAATCCAAAATTATGACATATATTTTTAATGTGCACATTTAAAAATAAAATGTAATGTTTATTTTTGATATTATTTTCACTTCACTAATGTTTATTGATTATGAATTAGCTTAATTTTTCCCATCTCTTGTTTCATTTTTACATCCTCAACCATTCATTGTTCTCCAAACATACTCCAAGATGTTCCATGTTAGTTACATTGCATATATACTTTCTCAGAATTGGTAATGCCACCCCACTAATTTGCACCTCTATTAATGCAAATCTATTCATCCTAAGTCAGATCAGAAATTCGTGCTTCTTCATAAAGTCATTTCTGATTTATTGACTAAAACTTGATGTCTCACTTCACGAAATCCCCATTGAACTTCATTTATACTTCTTTATTCTTCTTATATATCTATGCGTATATAGTCATGTCAACATGGCTGGTTTTGATTTCACCTCTCCATCAGCCTGCAAGGTTCTTGAGAGACATAACTCGGTGTTAGTAACATTTGTCCTTCCTGCACCTAGCAGCACGTGACCTGTGTATCAGAGACAGTAACATACGTATTTATTTATCCCTAGCTTTGTTTCAAACTGTACTTGAGAAATAGTTCACCAAATTGTTTAGCTTAATCAAACTTAATCGAGAATAAAGTAATCATGTGTAATAATCTGTTCTCTGGGAAAAATTCTAATTGCTTTTACAAGTGCTCTAAAATTAAACATGTTTTCAGTTATGTTTTAATAGGCATACTTTTAATCCAAAATATGACAGTTTTTTTCTTTTTAAAAACCAAAAATCTACACCTTTTAGTTAGAGATTTGCTTGATATATATAATTGCTTGACATATATACACAAACACTTTCCTGACATGTATGCTGTAATGGTTCATAAAAATAAAATCTAGCTCTACAGCCCATGCTAGTTAAACACTGTGATTAAAATTCCAGAGAGCGCCAACAGAAGTAAAAGCAATTGCTAGCTGTTCTGTTTGAACATTATGGTAGAAAACAGTTACTGCAAATAAAGCAGGCAAACTGATTATGGGACAAACTGGTCTATGATAGAGTTTTGTACCAATTGCAACAAATATCAATATATTACAATTTCATCAATGATGACATTTAAATGCCATAGAGATATTAATTTTTTGCAGAAATAAGTCGATTTGAATGTTTTTAGTATTTTAAAGAACATTTGTACTTCCACAGAGAAAGGCTGCTTTGTTTTTTTTCCAGAAGCTATCTAAAGGACGTGGTCAGGTGTGTCCACTTTGATGAGGCTGTCCACACATATTACATCCTGTGTCAAAAATAAGAAAATAATAATTTAATGTGTTACTCAGTTATGTGATAACAGCTGAGAAATGACAGCAGTAGTTGAATATATTTGAAATGGCAAACACATGGCTACTATTACATAATTGGTATACATTTATTCAAAGTTTATGAACTCAAGAAACTAGTATGAAACCATTTGCATGATTAAATGTTTTGAAAAGTTCTATTCCTAAGATTTGTTTTAGTCATCACCATGAGAAGAAATCACATCAGATCTGACCTTAAGAAATCCCACACTGGATCTCCATGTGGATCTTCTTGCAAACAATCCAGAACTCTTTTATGATTAAGTGCGTTGATTCTAATGGATATCCTACTCCCTGCTGGTGTCCTCTCTCTATCTAGCACTTACCCACTCCAGATCCTTTCCAGACTCAGAGTGCTATTATTCTCCCCAGACATCACCACCACCAGCTTTCAGTAAGAGGTGTCTATACTCTTTGACATAGTTATTGTGCTATTCAATTATAAGGACATGAAGAATCATTGTGAAGAACTATTATTTTAATATTAGAATATTTTCTTTAGGAAATAAGTCTATATAATGATGATGAGGTTGCTGTGATATAAAATGACTGATGTGTCATTCTAGGGTAACAGTATTAAATTATTTACGTTTTTAGATTATCTCACAAACAAGAAAATATCTTCTATAAGTGACCTAGGCATCATCAGATCTCTCCCTGTATTTGTCTATCTAATCTGCTTGATTAAACTGACTAGGATCAAAAGATGCTAGCTTTCAGTTTCTCTGTACTACCAAAGCCAAACATCTACAGCAACATGGAATCCAAAATCATTTAAAAAGGAAAATAACTAAGCTAGATTTTCATGTAGATAAATGCTGCATATGGTGTTTATTATCTCATTTATCAAAACTGCTTTGTAGTGTTAAAGAATTCCGACTATTTCCAAAAGAATATTCCTAATAGCAATCAACCTTGCCACTCTGCTTCAAATGGGAATTCAGGCAGTCCATCTATATTTGGTCCAGCGCATTGTCCGTGAACAGGGAAAAGCTGTGCAGGTAATTTATATGCGATGTGTCCCCCAGGTTATGTCCCTATCCGCATAGGAAGCTCAGTGCTCTTGTGACAGGCACTGAACGAAGAATGGAATACCATTGTGTATTATTTCCAGTTTTGTTTTGTCAGCCTTACTTCACAATCATCTTTCCATGCTTATGTTTGCCTAAGTTCTTGCAATATCCCTTATAGCTGTTTATTCATTTCCCCCCTAAGAACACAGTTCACAGACAGAAAACAATCAAAACGATTTAACTATGTCCAAAATTTTGAGAAATATTGTATAGCTTACTTCTACATCAAACATACCAAATGATATGGAAAATCAAATTTTTGTCCCCTTACTGTAAGATATGTAATTATTATTGAGGAAAATTTAAATGTGTATCCTGATATTCTAATCTAGAATAATGTCACTAAAATATAATCTCTATAACAAAACACACTTTCCAACATGTTGTGATTATAAATCTGAAATACTGAAATTCTAATGTAAAGAAAAAACTATTTTAAAGGATTACGAGCCAGAAAAGAAAATTACTAATTTTAAAATGAAGAATTATTAATAGCAGCAACTTCATAATGTCTCCTTTTGAATATCTCTAAATATTTAAGTGCATTTTCATTCTAGGGAAATATTTCTAAAACTATTCAATTGATCTTGAAAATTTAGACACTAATAAATACTCAGATGAAATGTGGGATTTTTTTTTCTGTCATTAAGAAATGTGATGACTTTAGACCATATGAAAAATAGGAGTGCTAGACAAGATATCTTCCTAAATTCAAATGTTATATTTCTGATTCTACAATAATAATAGCTCAAATAATTCAGTAGGTATTTGTGTTTGTATATATATATGTATATAAACATGTATATGTGGGTACGTATGTATTTATATATAATAATGGGAACATATTTTAATATAAAATATTTAAATATAAGCAATTTGCCATTTCCTCAAGGATCATCATGTATAAAAATAGAAGGCACAAAAAGTTTGTTGCATTTGATATCCAGCAGCAGAAATATTGAAATAAAGAACAAAAATCAGCTATTTCAATTTCTATTTTGGCAATGCCTTCTCTTTATGGAAGCTAACTCCATGTCAGAAATTTATCTAAGTTTTCTAAAAATTATCATTATAGTTCTACATAGTGGACAATATGATTATTTTTTAAAGGTCAGAAATAACGTTCCCATAATTCTACAGCAAATTAGTGGCAGAGTCTGGGACGTAATATAGATTTTTCTGACCATAAAGCTCACATTCTTTTAACCTTTCACATTGTTTCTCTGCTAACTTTGTCAGCAAGGAAAAAACACTCTTCCAGTACCACAACTAATCACCTACAATCCATACCCAACCATTAAACAAACTGTCTTTACTATAAGCTCTCTTGTGAGTGAAGTGTCATAGTTACTGGTTTCTCTTCAGAGCCTGTTATAGTGTCTATTACAGAATATTTAATAATTTTGAAAAAGTAAACAAATAGATTCATTCATTCTGTGTGAGCTCCATAGGAATTAGTTAATTTTTCTGCCAAATTCTAATTTCAATGAGAAATTTAGAAGTATGGTAAAAATTAACATCCCTAATTTGTAATGCAATAAGGAAGAAGAAAGTGACTAATATTCCTAAGGCACAGCTATACACTCAAGGTAAAGCTATACACTGATACATTCAAAATAACATTTCAGTGGTTTTACACCGCTGGACAGGATAGAAGAGAAGATAAAGGGATGAGTGATTATTGTGATTTGTCAATAAAATATTTGTTTTGCTGTCATATTTTATCCTTTACCCTTCCTTCTGTTTTTCTTTAGATCTACGAATCTAAATAGAGCACACAGGACACCCATTCATATACAAGATAATGCAAGCCAATCTTGAGACTATCAGCTTTGGATTTATATTATTACTACAGCATACAGGACTATGGGCCTGTGGTCGCTTGTCTTTCATGTTCTTTCTAAAGCCTATGTCCCTTTCTGTAAGATTTTGTCTAACATGCCTTTTAAGGTGATATGCTGCCAGAAAGATATTTTATCTCCTTTGGTGAACCGATCAAGAGCTTAAACTCAAAAATGCTGAAATTGCTTCATTTATCTGTCAGGAAGTTCAAACCTCTCTAAGGCTAGAAGCCAAATAGGGTTTGAAAGTAAAAATGAGATCAGAAATAGATCAACTTGACAGGATTTGCAACAGTAAATCTCTCAGTTGTTGCAGAAAGGTCTAGGGCCTGTGAACCCCACTTAGTACTATAGAAGAAAGCACTAGAAAATGCAGATGGTGAAAGCAATCTATGAGAAAACCAATCTATTTTGTCACGGAAAATCAATTATGTCTCTCTTGCTTTTATTTCTTATACACATTTATACATAAATCACATTTGATTAATTGAGCCATGCAACCGTATGAGAAAGGGGTTTTGCAAAAATCTGGCCATTGGTTGCGGGGTCACCACCCTTGTTCTAGTTTCCAGCCAACCACTTTAGCTCTCTTTGTATCATCACATGTGGGCCACTGCGAAGTGAGCATCAAATGAGACCATCCAGTCAGAATGCACAATTGCAGAAGGAGGGCGCCCTCATGAAATCACTCCCCACCTAACCTCATGGAACTCCTCTGTTTAATATATTTACTTAATATCAGTCAAATATTGCTTATGCAAAACATTCTTCTCAAATATTTTATATCTTCCCTCTCAAAGAAGTCTATTTTACCATGAGCGTAACCTTTCCAAGAGAACCGATTGCATGTATAAAAACAGTTTAATTTGCATATCACTTCAATAATTTCTATTTGCAAAGGTGAATTCATTACATTCTTGGATTTTTTGGTGGAAAATATAGTTATGAAATGTTAAATATTTTAATAGCAAGTAGCCTTTTGATATTTTCTTTTTAGTCAGTTTTATTTCAAGTTGCAATTGTTGAGAAATTTATTTCTTCCAATGTTACTGATTAAAACATTTTCAAAATAGGCTCATTATTATTTTATTTCTAAATTTTTAAATTAAAAAAATTTAAGTTGATACAAATAATTGAACATATTTATGGGGTACATAGAGATGTTATCATATATATTATATACAGTGATCACATCAGGGAAATTAACATGTCCAACATCGAAAATATTTTTTATTTTTTGGGTTGTTGGGAGCATTCAATATCTTCCCTTTTGCTACATGAAACTATATAATATATAGTCATTCTACAGTGCTATAAAACTCTAGAACTCAATCCTTCTATCTAGCTATAATTTTGTGTCATTTTAATGTCTTAGACCTGTTATGATTTTTTTACCTTATTACTGATAATAGTAATACATATTCTCTATCTTTATTTTTCTGTGAACAGATTTAGTAGATTTCTTTTGTTTAAAAATATTTTAATTTTCCATCACTCTGGCTTTGTCTTTACTGACTTTATAACATAGTATTATTTCATTATGGCTTTTTTGTTAATATTTTCTTTTTTTGTTTTGGAGGGGATGCATGTAACATTCCTTTTCTATGTCCTTGAAATGTGATCTTAGAGAATTGCAATTCATACTTCTCTTCCAATAAGTATGTATATTACATATGTATGTAATATACATGGCCCCAGCAAGCCTGGGTTGTGTACTCCTTACCTTAGCTTGTATTCTCCAGAAAATAGAGTCTGAAGCAAAGCCTTATCTGTTACCTCTGTGTTAGAAAACACAATCTCAGTAGTGAGGAGAAAGAGTTATGAGGCAGAAAAGGACATAGCCAGTACAATACCAAAGGGATGGGAGTTGTTTAATCCTAGATGAGTACATGTAAGAATCCATATGATGCATTGCATATCAGATATATCTGCCAGAGAGGAGGTGTGGATGATGGTGAGAAAGAAGAAAGAATGCTTATTGGTCGAGTATTTTCTCAGTATTTCTGGGAAATACTGAGAAATGTGCTGTTCGTACCTGGTGACTATGCTGTGTTTCATGACTTGGTAAGAGCAAATGTTTTTTTAAAGATTTGAATAAAATAAGTGCTTTTTATAAGAATGAACCTAGGCACAATGCAGTGTGCTAACCTAAAATTACCAGGACCCTTGCAGGGTGACTGCTTCAGCAGAGAATGACTATAGCAGAGCAAGTTGTAGGGATGACCTCAGGATTAGGCAAGAGTCACTCGTCTTTTGCAAAATTTAAGAGTGCATTGAAAACTCAATAATAGAGATAAATAACATTTAATATAATGTTTTAAAAATAAAATTAATGCAAAAATCAATGATAAATATAATATAATGTAAAATAAAGACAAGTTGTTATTTTTTAGTTTAACTACTTTGAGTCATAAAAAAAAAAAGCAGCCCTTTGCAATGATCCAACAGTTCCTGACCAATGCAGTCTTCAGGTTTTTTGCAAGGTAATTTTCAGAGGGTTGAAAATACCTTACAAACAGATGAGGCAATTTGAGGCTTGACATAGAGTTATTTTTTTTAATATATTATTGCATTTTAGGTTTTGGGGTACATGTGAAGAACATGCAGGATTGTTGCATAGGTATGTACATGGTTTGCTGCCTTCCTCCCTATCACCTATATCTGGCATTTCTCCCCATGTTATCCCTCCCCAAATCCCCACCCCCCGCTGTCCCTCCCCTAGTTCCCCCCGGCAGACCCCAGCGTGTGATACTCCCCTCCCTGTGTCCATGTG
>CAUYLG010007060.1:0-11192 GCA_963573385.1 Cacajao melanocephalus | reverse complement strand
GGGTTTCTGCTGAGAGATCTGCTGTGAGTCTGATGGGCTTCCCTTTGTGGGTAACCCGACCTTTCTCTCTGGCTGCCCTTAGCATTTTCTCCTTCATTTCAACCCTGGTGAATCTGATGATTATGTGCCTTGGGGTTGCTCTCCTTGAGGAATATCTTTGTGGTGTTCTCTGTATTTCGTGTACTTGAATATTGGCCTGCCTTGCTAGGTTGAGGAAGTTTTCCTGGATAATATCCTGAAGAGTATTTTCCAGCTTTGATTCATTCTCTTCATCACATTTAGGTACACCTATCAAACATAGAATAGGTCTTTTCACATAGTCCCATATTTCTTGGAGACTTTGTTCATTCCTTTTTACCCTTTTTTCTCTAATCTTGCCTTCTCATTTTGTTTCATTGAGTTGATCTTCGACCTCTGATGTCCTTTCTTCCTCTTGGTCAATTCAGCTGTTGAAACTTGTGTATGCTTCGAGAAGTTCTCATGTTTTTTCAGCTCCATTAATTCACTTATATTCCTCTCTAAGCTCTTTATTCTTGTTAGCATTTCGTCAAATCTTTTTTCAAGGTTCTTAGTTTCTTTGCATTGGGTTAGAACATGTTCTTTTAGCTCAGAGAAGTTTCTTATTACCTACCTTCTGAAGCCTGTTTCTGTCAATTCATCACAGTCATTCTCCATCCAGCCTTGTTCCCTTGCTGGTGAGGAGTTGTGATCCCTTGGAGGAGGAGAGGCATTCTGGTTTTGGGTGTTTTCATCCTTTTTGCACTGGTTTCATCCCATCTTTGTGGATTTATCCACCTGTCATCTTTGTAGTTGTTGACTTTCGTATTGGGTCTCTGAGTGGACATCCAGTTTGTTGATGATGAAGTTATTTCTTTCTGTTTCTTAGTTTTCCTTCTAACAGTCAGGTCCCTCTGCTGTAGGACTGCTGAGGTCCACTCCAGGCCCTGTTTACCTGGGGATCACCTGCAGCAGCTGCAGAACAGTAAGAGTTGCTGCCTGTTTCTTCTTCTGCTATCTTTGTCTCAGAAGAATACCTGCCAGGTGTCAGTCTGAGTTCTCCTTTTTGAGGTGACTCTGGATATACGGGGGTCAGGGAGCTGCTTGAGGAGACAGTCTGTCCTTTATAGGAGCTCAAGTGCTGAGCTTTGAGCGCCGTTGTTCATTCAGAGCTGCTGGGCAGGTACGTTTAAGTCTGCTGCAGCAGAACTCATAAACCCCCTTTTTTCCCCCCCAGGTGCTCTGTCCCGGGGAGTTAGGGCTTTATTTATGAGTTTCTGTTGTGCTGCTGCCTTTTTTCAGGGCTGCCCTGCCCAGCAAGGAGGCAGCCTAGTTACAGTCTGCCTGCAGAGGCTTTGCTGAGCTGCTGTGGGCTCCGCCTAGCTGCTGTGTGAACTTCCCTGCAGTCCTGTTTATATGGGTTTAGTTAGGACTGCCTCGGCAATGGTGGCCCACCTCTGTAATGGCGGACTCTCTCTGTAATGGCGGGCTGCCTCGGCAATGGTGGGCTGCCTCAGCAATGGTGGACTACCTCAGTAGTGGGGGACTGCCTCGGTAATGGTGGATGCCCCTCCCCCACAGAGCTGCACCATCCTGGGTTCAGCTGTGCTTGCTGTGAAACTCTCAATCCAGAGCATTTCAGATTGCTGTTTTTTTGTAGGGGTGGGATCAGCCGAGGCTGATCACCTGGCTCCCTGCCTCAGACCCCCCCCCTTTTTTTTTTTGGTTTAATGGGTGACTCTGTCTCCCAGGTATTCCAGTCACCAGTTGAAAAGGCACCAGGATCTGTGAGATTTCCCGTGCGGCGACCCACTGTGCCGGCTGAAACAGCCACGCTGAGATTCGTGATGCTTTTTTGCCTGGGAATTTCCTGGCCTGGCTTACTGTTTCAGTCCCCTTTTTTATCAGTTGAATGGGCGACTCTGTCTCTCACGAGCTCCAATCACCAGCTAAAATAGCGCCTGGACCTATGTATTTTGTGCGGAGACCCACCGTGCCAGCCAAAACAGCTGCGCTAGTGACCCGTGGGGCTCCTCCACCTGGGAATCTCCTGGTCTGTGGGCAACAAAAATTTGTCTGGAAATGCAGTGTCCACTCAGCCTCCATGCTTTCACTGGGAGCTGCAATCCTGAGCTGCTACTAATCGGCCATCTTGGATCTGTCTCCAGCAAGTTTAAATCGAGAACCACTCAATGGTTCAGAGCTTTGAGTGCAGTGGTTACAGGTGTTGTCAACAGTGTGAACCACTCTTAACGGTTCAAAGCTTTGAGGGCAGCGTGACCCAGTAATGCACCTGATCGGCCGAGGCAGGGAGGGAGAAACTGAGATCAAGTCAGTCAGGCTAGCACAAGATAGGTTATTACAATTTCATGTACCTATTAACATAGTTTTTATTTAGAAGCTCTTTCCTGCTCTGGACCCCACCTGTTGCCTGATCATCCTATGGGATCCTCGTGTGGTATTAAAGAGATGGGACTGATTTTATTGGATGTGTAAGGTGAACAGTAGTAAATGATTCTTGGCACTGGGCCCATGGTTCAAAATACCTTTCCACACTCTAATCTGGAGGGAGTCTCACATCCCTCTGGAAGGAAACTTGGCAGTGATATTCTTGGTTATTTAGGCTGGGATTAAGTGGCCCTTTCCTGTAGGGCCTTGCTGCCCAGGCATAAACTGCTGCCAAGGTTTCAACTCTACCGAGAAAGTGGGCACAGACCAAAACAAGGTAGCAAGTTGCCCAGGAGGCATGGTTGGCAGAATCTGAGTTCATGTTCTCCTGTCTTACTAGCTTTTCTCTACAGAGTGTATCACCATGTGGTATACTATAGATGATGCTTATTTATTTATTTGGCCTACCTTTATAGCATATGATTTGCTTGAGTGAAGAGACTTTTGTCCATTTTGCTCACGATTGCCCTAGAAGACTGTCTGGATCATAGAGGAAATGTAATAAATATTTGTTGAATGAATAAATGAATGAATGATGTAGGGTTTCCTTGCAGGCCAAACACAGAACACCACTCCTCAGGCAGCAGGAGACAGAAAGAACAGGTATGAACAAAGTTTGTTTGTTGCTGTCTTCTGGGGAAATTTTCCTCAGTCCAGAAAAGGCAGGAAAGGAGGTCGTCTCTCAGATCAGTGATCGCTTCCCAATGTGTACCTGGCACAGAGCGCCCTGAACATCGGTATTTCTGAGGCTGTAGATAAGTGGGTTCAGCATGGGATTGATCACAGTCATGAAAACTCCAACCCCCGTTGTCCTTGTCTGAAGATTCCACCGAACCCAGCCTCATATAGCTGAAGACACCTGTCCCATAGAAGATGCCCACCGCAGTGAGGTGGGAGCCACATGTGGAGAAGGCTTTCTTCCTGCCCTCAGCAGAGTGGATTTGCACCACAGCAGCTACCACATGGGCATAGGACACGCTGACGAGGACCAAGGGTGCCACAGCCATGAAGGCCACCACTGCAAAGAGCAGCAGCTCATTGAGTTGGGTGCTGGAGCAGGAGAGCTGGAAGAGCTGTGGTAGGTCACAGTAGAAATGATTGACCTCGTTGGGGCCACAGAAGTTGAGTGTGGACACGGCCACAGTGTGGGTCAGTGCGTTGGTGAAAGCACAAGTCCAGGACGCAGCCACCAACATCCTCTGGACTGTCTGACTCATGCTAGTGCTGTAGGTGAGGGGCCAGCAGATGGCCAGGAATTAGTCATAGGCCATGGTGGTCAGCAGGAAGCAGTCCGTCCCCGCCAGAAGGTGGAAGAAGAAGAGCTGGGAGAGGCAGGCGTCATAGGAAATTGTACGCTTGTGGGACGAGAGACAGCCCAACATTAAGGGAACAGTGACAGTGATACATCCAACATCCAGCACTGATAGGTTCCCCAGGAAGAAGTACATGGGGGTGTGGAGCTTGGGCTCCACCAAGATGGCTGCCAGGATGCTGAGGTTACTCCCAACTGTGGCCAGGTAGGCAAAGAGGAAGAGCACAAAGACCATAGACTGCATCTGTTCTGTTTGCACGAGGCCCAGCAGAATGAACTCAGCAACAGCTGTCCTGTTGGTCCCAGCTTCTGGCTCCTTACGTTTCTGTAAGGACATGTCCCAGCAGGGTAGGCATCAGTCCACTCAGTTCACATTAACATTTTAAACCATTTATGTTCAAAGCCACATGGTGGGTCCCCAAGCCGTCCCTCCCTCATGGACCTCCTCCGTCACCTCAGTGTCTTTACCTCGCTCTTAGTTGAGATGCCCAATGCCACCACCACCTGTCCCTCTCACGCTCTGCTAGCTGAAGAGGTCAGAATATTTGGGAAAATAAACTAAAATAAAAGATCTAATTTACAACATGAGGATTATAGTTAATAAAGTGTATTGTATCTAAGATATTTGCTAGATGAATAGATTACAGCTGCTCTCGCCAGAGGAGGGAAAATGGGTAACTGTGTGAAATGGTGGATATGTTAATTTGTTTCACTGTAGTAATCATTTTACTATCTACGTGTATCTTATAACTTCATGAGGTGAACCTTAAATATACACAATACAATTTGTTTAAAAAAGGCAAAGGACTTTCCTTTGAATGCAGTGGGATTAAGATAGTTAACATATCCAGCCCTTCACCAACTCATTTTTGTGGTGAGAATGTTAAAATAAATCCTTTTATACAAACTGTATGACATTACGCTAAGTGAAATAAACTAGACAGAAAGACAAATATTTCACAATTTCAGTTATATGTGGAATCTAAAAAGTCGATGGCATAGAATCTGAGACCAATAAGCAGCCTTCAAAATAGAAAAATTTATGAGATTTTCAGAAAAACTAGAAAATATTGAAACTGTTGCCCAGGTTTCAAGGCTTCTGGAAATTAGTGAAGATCAAGTGAAGGTATAGCAAGAATCAGAGAGAAGATACCCACAATTCTGGATGTCAGAAAGACCAGCCGAGCATATTTCTTCATAGTGAGGGACCACACTCTGAAATGTCAATCCAACACTCCTTGTTCAATAAATTGCTAATGTTATTATTGTTACTTAAATCATTGCACTGGACTTTGACTAACAATTTAAAATTATTTTTTCCGCGTCTATTGTCTGCTACTCCTCTCTAAAACCAAAGTTGTCATCATGGCCCATGGGTTGGTTGGGCGATGTGCAGTTAGGGTTCTACTTTGCACAGTCACTGGTGTTCTACTTGTCCTTCATTCAGGCATGGCAGACGACCAATGCCTCTAAGACTATGTCTTCAAATGAAGAAGGCACGTACTTGGAAAGCCATATTGAATTGTGCCAAACTATGGATCAAACAAATATCAATGTCTTTATTGACCAGAGACAAGTAGGGCTAGAGCTTCCTGAAGAGCAACGTCATACCCTTGTATCTGAAATCAGAAGAAGGGAGGCAGTTGGATCTGAAAACTCTAACAGAAGGGAAGCATGATGATTGCCTGAACGAGGGCTGTGAAATTCAGGGCCAGGAGTGGTTAAGAAAATCAGATCCCAGAAATCAGAGTGCTGCAGTAGTATGGTTGATATGATTGTTTTGGGGGTTGGTCACCAAAATATTCTTAAAAATCCCTTGTTCATAAAAGTGGGAATGGTTGGTGGCATGGTTTCCTTTGGTCTCAGGTTGAATCTGAGAAGCAGAGCAGGCAGGACTGAGTGAGAAGCCACCCAGACAAGCTGATTGTGTACTGTTCAGGTGAGATTGTAAAAGCAAGAAAATGGCATTGTCAGCAGTTCCTCAGCTGTCTGTCGGCATTGACACTAGAGAAGTCAAGGCAAAAAGTACTCAAAACACCCGTGAGTACCTAAGACACGCACCTGTCCCCAACAAAACCCTCTCATGAAACACTGGCTCAGAAACCTTTCAAATCATTTAGACTGCAAAAGGGAACCAGCACAAGATCTAGTTAAAGATACTCAAGAAAAAAATGGGGAGGGGAGAGGAGAGAAACCAGGACAAACAAATGCTAGGTTACAAACAGTCAGAAGAAAAATGGTGCTAGGGAGCTGCTGAATAACTGAAAAACAGAAGACAAGTGTGAACTTAAAACATGCAATAAATCATTCATCTCTGTATAACAAGAACCCAAGACAGAGATACAAGACCTTGGGGAAGAGTTTCAAGATACCAGATGGAGATAAAATGTGAGATAACAGAACTCAGGCAAAAAATGGGCACGGAACATAGACAAAAGAAAACTTTCCAGAAATAGCTGAAGTCTGGCCTCTAAAAGTCACAACATGTACCAGGAGACACGGAAACAGAGGTTCCATTCTGAGATAATCCTAGTAAGGTTATTGAAACTAAAAAATAGTGAATCCTTTGTGTACATCGGCAGAGGTCAAGTCACTTACAATGGAATGAGGAGACACTTATCTCAGATTTCTCTACAGAACTATTCAAGGCTAGAGGAAAATAGAAAGCTGCCTATAAAATCTTCATAGAAGGAAAATGTGACCAGAGCATTTTCTATTGAGACAAACCGTAACTCGAATATACAAGCAACAGCCTAACTTTTTAAGACACTCAAAAACTCAAAAAGAGTTGTTCTATGAGCCCAACAGAATAAACTTCCAGAGGATAAACTTCAGCCAACAAAGAGAAGAGGAAGGAAAAAGAAAACAAGAGAACTGATAATAAGCACTGAATATTTTTTACTGTAAGACATAGATGGGGATTGTGGTTTCAGAACAAAATATAAATGTGTGAGCAATGACAGTGTAGAAATGACACATCTGATAAAGTTGAGAGAGGAGAAGAAAGAACATGTAAGACAGTGTAGGTATGCTGATTTTCTGAGTTGTCCTACAGCTGTAAGTCAAAAGATATGTTCGTGTTAATAAGCAAAAAATGGAAATGAAAAGGAATTTAGAATAAGAAAACAAAAGACCTTTAAGAAAACCTAAAGGAATTACATAGTAATAAATTAGAAAATAGACACACAGAAGAAGTAATACAAATTGAGAATAGATTGTTTGTGGTAAAATGAAACTGACAAGCCTTTAAGTGACCTACTCATGAATAAAAGCAAAAAAGTATAAACATGTAAAATAATAATTGACACGGAGAAAACAAACATAGCCCAATAGAAAATTGAAAAATTCTGGTAGAGAATAAAATGGTGGTGATTAGAGGCTGGGAAGGGTGAGGGGAAGGCGAGAAAAGAGTGAAATAATAGGAAAAATTCTAGAATTTGATAGCAGAGTATGGAGACTATAGTTAACAATACTTTATTGTATATTTCGAAATGAAATCACATACACCACAAAATTTTTGTGTTTTAAATTTTGTAAAAATAGAAAAATTAGCCAGGCATGATGGTGCATGCCTGTAATCCCAGCTACTTGGCATGAGGCTAAGGCAGGAGAATTGCTTGAACCCAGGAGGCAGAGGTTGCAGTGAGCCAAGACTGTGCCCCTGCACTCCAGCCTGGGTGACAGAGTGAGACCGTCTCAAATAATAATAGTAATAATAATTTAAAAATAAGTAAATAAAAATAAAATAAAATGAACTAAACTCCAAAGCTGGCATCATGTTTAATGAAAAAATGTTAAAAGCGTTCTCATTCAAGTCACTAATGATACAAGTATATTCATTACCAATTATTATTTAACATTATTCTGGAAGCTTTAGCCAATGCAAGAAATTAAAAGACCATACATTAGAGAGCAATAAAAAACTTTTTTTTTTTTTGTACAGAGTTTCACTTTTGTTGCCCAGGCTGGAGTGCAGTGGCATGATCTCGGCTCACCGCAATCTCTGCCTCCTGGGGTCAAGTGATTCTTCTGCCTCAGCCTCCTGAGTAGCTGGGACTACAGGTGCCTGCCACCATGCCTGGCTAATTTTTGTATTTTTAGTAGTGACAGGGTTTTGCCATGTTGCCCAGGTTGGAGTCGAACTCCTGACCTCAGGTGATCCACCCGTCTCGGCCTCCCAAAGTGCTGAGATTACAGGTGTGAGCCACCGAACCCAGCTGGAAAACTCTTAAAAATATGAAAGTATAGGAAAATTGCAATATAAAAAGTAAATATAAAAATAATATACAATAATATGTAGTTCTCTTATATGTATCATAATAAACTAGAAAAAAAATTTTTTAAGTTCACATTAACAAAAATGACTTTAAAATCAAGCAAATTCTTGTGGTGAGATATTAAATAAGTAAAAGGAAAGGCAAAACTGTATACTTAAAATTTGACGTCACTATTACTACATGCTCATATAATAAATAGAAGGAAATCCTGAGCTATTACAGTGGTTTTCAAAGAGAGGTAGTAATATAATGGGTTTTAGCTGTTTTCATTGGAGAATTTAAATTTCAACATAAACTTATTTTTATAATGATTATTAATATACATTTTAATGAATGATCGAACTATTCCCATCCTCTCCATGGCTACGACTTGTACATTTCAAAGTCCTTGCACACTGTGATAATTGCTATCCACAGAAGAGCCTTGGGTGGGTTCTGGGTGTGGACAGTAGCTCTCCCAGGCTATTTTACTTCCTGTCAACCAAATTCCATTTCTGGTGATGCGCTATGTCCTGGCTCACCAGTAAATGCCTTTTCTCTGACATCCTGAGGTGATTTGGATTATTCATTTGGACACATTCATTACCAGGAATGTGTCCAGTGGTCTCTGATTCCATTGCTGCCCCAATTGTCAAAGCACAATCAGATGGGTTTCGTGACTCTTAAAATCCTGAGGTCGTTTCTCAGAATTCACGCTACCTTCATGGATGGTGTTTTTCTTTCTGTGTAAAGACTGTAGGAGATCAGCCTGCCATTCATTCCTCTCTGATGCTCTATGAAAGCATATTGCAGTGAGTCTCAACCTTGTCTGAACAGTAGAAATATGGGGAGCTTTAAGAAGTCTGTATGCCCAGACTATAGCCCCAGGCCAATTAAATCAGACTCTCTGAAGGTAAGACCCAGGTGTCAGGATTTTTTAAAGCACCCATCTGATCACTGCTGTTTCAGAATTTTACAGGACGGACAGACACTTCCAACTATTAGCTCTTTGTTGTCACTCCCTCAAATTAAAACGTAGCTCTTGCTTATTTTACAATTACTGATAATCCTGAAGGGAGAAGAGTCGATATTTTAAAAGGTGACACCAAGAAAAGTTAGGAAACTTTAGGACATCTTGCAAAGGTTGGGTGGTCAGTATTTCTAACCCCATTTCCTGACTTTTTGTTAGATTAGGTGCTCAGTCCCCAGGATTATCGGAATCACCTGGGAAACTTTAAGAAGAAAATATTGATGCCAAGGCCTTTCCCCAAGAACTCTGTTTTAATGGGTTGAGTTCTTGCACCTGGGTATAGGTGCATCCTTAAAACTTCCCAGGTGTTTCCAGTGTTTAGCCAGGACAGAGAGCGCTGACAGATCTGCAGCCTGGGAGGCACGATAGTGGCTTCTCATTTTGCTCTTCATTGCTTTTCTCCTTACAGAACATAAAGGCCACCAGCCCTTTTAGGTCATACAGCTACTTCCACAAACACGCCTCTACCCAGGCTTACAGTGAAGGCAGTGACTGTAGACTGACCTGCAGTTTTCAGTGAATAACACGCACCTCATGGGAGCCTCTGCAGCAAGAGGTTGTCTCCAGTGTGAGGCTGTCTCAATTACCAACCTTCCAAATGAGATCTCCACTGTGGAATGTGTGCTCCGGCCATGTGGAAACCGCAGCGGGGATGCCACGTGGGTGAGAACTTGAATGCGGTGATCTCCAAGAGGTCCTGAAAATTCTAAGATCACATTACTTGGGAGTGGGAGGAAATCATCTTCTGGTATCATTATCTTGATGAAATTGGTAATTGGTAAATGCTTTGCAGATTGGCAAGTCAGTGGGTGGGTCACAGCTCTGTACATATGTTCTATTGAAGCAGAGTTAGCTACTCCCGATTTGTCCCCATTCTAACACAAGCATCAGATTGCGACCCTGAGATTTTCCTTGAGCTCCTTGCTCATGCTGTTTCTTTCTGTCTGCGATGGTTTTTCTCCAAGTCCACTTCATAAATATTTCAGGATGTGACTCAAATGCTGGCTGCTGAACTAATCTTCCCTTGAAACGTTCCCATCTCAAAAGGATCACTCTTTCTCTCACGCTTTCTGCCTGCCTCTCTCTGTTTCTCCCTCTCCCTGTCTTTGCCTCTCTCCCCCTGGTTTTCTCCTAAACTCCCACACACATTATTTCATGTAACGTACCACTCTTTACCTTCTAGTTCAGTCATTTCTTTACAGAACATATCTTTCTTTCTTCTTTATAAGTAATTTGAGGACAAAACGTGTGATTCAGTTTTTTTGATAGCAATATTCATCATAATACATTAATATTTGTCAAACGAATTAATCAATTGTTCTAATGTTCATACAGTTTCAGAGAAAGAGAGCATCACTGTAAGCCAGAGTTCTCATGGAAGACTTTCTGGACACATCACTCCTTGGGCTAGACTCTTCTGGGTAAGTATGCTTTAGGGGAGGTGCGGGGCTGAGTGCAGGGTGCAAGGTTGTCGCAGGGACTCCTTTGTGTTTATGGGACAAGCCAGTCATCGACCAATCCACATGTTCTTTTTACTTAAACCTCCCAAAACAATACGGCCCTTAGGAGGAACCTTACAGACAAGCGAGTCACGGTCACGGGTAGAAGAACCACTCAACAGCTGTTGCCAACCCTCAGAAAGATACAGATGAAATTGCTTAAAACCAGGGAGATTCTGGGATGACCTCAGGTCGCCCGGAGACACCCAGAGGGTCTTACAGGGTCCTCACGAGGCCCACTGAGGAGCCCTCCTGCACGACCACTCTCGGGACCCTCCTTACGTGCCCTGACAGCTCCCTGCTCTGGAACTCCAGCCCACCCTTCACACGCCCACCATGACAAGGCTCAAGGCCGTCGCTGGAGTGAGAGTTCTTGGCTGCCCGATGCTGTGGGTGCGGGCAGGGAACTGGTCTGAGCAGGTCTCTTCACACTCACGGTAATGGGCAGCAGGCTGCATCTGAGAGAGGCGAGCACAGGAGAAGAACCACAAAAGAACCCAGGACCTTCGGGCTAGAGTCCCAGCTCTTCCCCTAAATAGTCTTCCCTTCCAGGGGCATCCATCACACCAGGTTGATTCAGCTGATGGCAACAGAAGCCCCTTCTCTGTTTTGTAGGAGCAGAGGAAGGACTCATGAGATACTCACCCTGG
>CAUYLG010007059.1:0-13748 GCA_963573385.1 Cacajao melanocephalus | reverse complement strand
GGCTCACACCTGTAATCCCAGCACTTTGGGAGGCTGAGGCAGGCAGATCACCTGAGGTCAGGAGTTCGAGACCAGCCTGACCAACATGGTGAAACCCTGTCTCTACTAAAAATATAAAACTTAGCCAGGCATGGTGTTGGGCCCATGTAATCCCTGCTACTCAGGAGGCTGAGGCAAGAGAATTGCTTGAACCTGGGAGGCAGAAGTTGCACTGAGCTGAGATTGTGCCATTGCACTCCAGCCTGGGTGCAAAAAATAATAAATAAATTAATAAATAAATAAAAATTGAATACTGATAAGCTACACACACAATGGAGAATCAAGTAGATAAAATTGTCTTATTTCTCTGTAGATATCCAATCACTTAGAATGTTAAAATGTTCTTTCTAAAAATGTTCTCATTCCCAGTGCCTGACTCTGAAAAGAACTGTTCATTTGTAATTCTGGAGATGTGACATCATGATTGGTTTTTTGAAAATATATGCTGGGTTTACAGTATTTTTGCCTGAGCTCAAATTCCATAGTAAGATACATTAGGGACCTGTGTGGTGTTGCTCATGCACCATCAGCAGATTTTTAGGCTGCCCAATCCTATGCCTTTCCTTAGGCCATTGTATGCTGTCTAATGCAAGCAGGCAGAACTTCCTCAGGTTAGGTGTGTATTTTGAACAGTCCAGAAAAGAGTCTTTGAGAGAATGGAATTGTCTCTTTGCACAAATATATATTAATAAATTATTATTTTAATGGTCCAATTACCATTCTTATTTTATGACTATAATTAGGTCACGGATACAATGACCCACAGCTGGTACCTTGCAGAGCCCCAAATTATGCCAAAGTCCAGTCACCCATGCTGCTTGTGGCCATCCTACTCAGTGATATGGACCTGATTTTTTTCCCCAGTTGAGTAGTTTTGATGAGCAGGTGTTCAGCTAATAGGACAAATAGCAGCTTTAGCCGGCTCATTAACATCATGAAATAATTGAAAAGGACAGAGATACACTAGAATGTCCAGCTCAGGGAACAGCTTTGAACCTACAATAGATAGCTTCTCTGCGCATCAGCCATGATACCGCAGAAAGAGACTGAGTGAAGCTTCAGAAGACCCGGAGTCTCTTGCCAGCTCTATTACGTAGTCTCCAAGTAACTTTGGACAGCTTTCTTAATTGCTTTAGACTTCCATTTCTTCATTTACTATTGAAGCTATTATCCTGCCCCACCTATCACACAGTGTTGTAGGATTCAATGAGATGGATTATGTTTATGAATGGCACTATAAATTATCAACACTACCTAAATACAAGGTACCATTATTAAAGTTCTAATATAGCTTTCCCAGTGACTCAGAATATAATTGGGCAACTGAATGACATCAGGTTTTGCAATCATTAAAATGGCAAAACATTTTAGAAACTTCACTCAACCTCATGACTAATAAGATTTCTTAGAACATTTCATTTGCTTTCTCTGGGTAATCAATGACCAATATCAAGAAATAAAATGCTTCTAGTTTGACAAAGTCAACTTTAAGAAAATGACATCTGGCTGGGCGCGGTGGCTCATGCCTGTAATCCTAGCACTTTTGGAGGCTGAAGCGGGAGTATCACTTGAGGCCAGGAGTTTGAAACTAGCCTGGGCAACATGGAGAAACCCCATCTGTACTAAAAATAGGAAAATCAGCCAGGTGTGGTGGCACACGCCTGTAATCCCAGCTACTCTAGAGGCTGAGGCATGAGAATTGCTAGAACCCAAGAGGTGGAGGTTACAGTGAGCTGAGATGGTGCCACTCCACTCCAGCTTGGGTGACTGAGCAAAACTTTGTCTAAAGAAAAAGAAAGAAAGAATGAAAGAAAAGAAAGTCACATTGAATGCAACTCCACACTGCTAAATTTGACTGGCTAATAATAATAATAATAATTATAATTATAAAACCTAAGAGGGGGTCTTGTGTATGCTATGAACTTAGGATTATGTTAACTCATCATAGGCCTAAAGACAAACAAAAAAAAGGCTTAAAAAATGAAAGGATTGATGGACTGCCCCATCTTTCAGGTATACTTAATTCTTTCCACTATATTTTTTGTATAATGAAGGAATACTTCATGGCTTACTTAATGTCCTTCATACGGCAGCCCCACCAACCCTTGGGTTTAAAATCTTTTACTCAGAGGGCAAGGTGAAGAGCCAGTCATTGACCTCCACGACCTCCTTTCATGCTTTTCAATACCATCATTCAATGGCTCTGTAGCTTTCTCTTTTCAAGATAAATAACATCAGGTCTTTTTGCTGTTCCTTATAGATCTGATTTTTTTTTTTTTTTTTTTTTGGCAGAGTCTCACTCTGTCACCAAGGCTGGAGTGCAGTGCTGTGATCTTAGCTCCTTGCAGCCTTCACTTTCTGGTTCAAGTGATTCCCCTGTCTCAGCCTCCTGAGTAGCTGGATTACAGGCATGCACCAAATCAGCTAAGTTTTGGATTTTTAGTAGAGACTCCCATCTCTCTTCACCATGTTGGCCAGGCTGGTCTTGAACTCCTGACCTCAGGTGATCTGCCTGCCTCGTCCTCCCAAAGTGCTGGGATTATAGGCATGAGCCACCACACCTGGCCCTAATTTTACTATTATTTAGTCAACTATTGTTTAACTGTTGAGTTAGTTTCAAGGACTCTCCTCCCTTTTCAACTGTGGAACCCTGAGCCATACAATATGTTAATGAAAGTAGGGGTGGCTCCTGCTTTCTTCAATCCTGCTTCAGAAATCCCAGTTCCAGTCATCTCCAAAGATGGTAGTCTACTTCCCAGGAAGAGGGTAGGGCATATATAATAAAGTGATAGATACTTCCAACAGTAGTTATTGAATTAAATATTAGCCACTGAATTAAAGTTTTTTGTAAAACAGATTTCACTCCTGGGCACCAGCAAACTGAAAATTTGGAAAGGGTTGATGGGGATATCAATGCTAAAGAAGGTTGTTTATGTACATTTCCTTAGGGAGAAGCCACACAGGAAGAAAATGAAAATACATCAACAACAATGATTAGACTATCTAAGCAGATCTCTCATGACCTTAAGAATCCAGGAAATTTTCCTCATGATCCTAGATGGAATGACTAGATCTAACAGCAAGAATGACTGCCACTAGTTTCCTGCCCAGTATACACTAAGAGATTACAACCAATCAATGTCTGCCTCAAGTTTTTGCTTCATTTTGTTCTAAACATACAAGGACAGAATAGATCATTTGTAAAAAGTCTGGCAGAGTTTTCATGTTAGGTCACATTTTATCAAAACTACCAGAAGCAAATTACAAGAAATTATGTGGAGATGGGTAAAATAAACTTCTCTACTTTTTATTTGTTTATTTTACAGATGGGGTCTTGTTCTATTGCCCAGACTGGAGGGCAGTGGCATGATCATAGCTCATTGCAGCCTCAAACTTCTGGGCTCAAGCAATCTTCCCACCTCAGTCTCCCAAGTAGCTAAAACTACAAGTGTGTGCCACCACGTCTGGCTAATTAAAAAAAAATGTAGAGATAAGGCTCAAGCAATCCTCCCACCTCTGCCACCCAAACTGCTGGGATTATAGGGACACACCACCATGCCCAGCTAACTTCTCTACATTTAAAAGAGCTTCTATTGCTACCTAAATAGGGCCATGAGCTAATAAGAGCCTGAAGCAAATATCAGAGTAACCTGATCTTGTGATAAACAATTCCTTGAACGCCTGACATTTATACCGAACTTCTTTTTGGTTTAGCCAACATAAACATACTAGTTCTCAGCCTGGGCGGGAGGGATACAATGCTTCCCACAGGAACCCTGAGTCACAGGGAGAGTAAATGACTTGGTACAGAGGTCAGAATGAGGCCTGAGGCTCCCTGGGTTCAAGAGCCAGCTCAGACACCAACGTATCCTGAGATTCCCAGCAAATCACTTTATGATCTTGAACCTTCATGATTGCACTCACAGGTGACCACATAGTTTATTGCTCAGGCCAGGTATTTTTTAGAGTAAAAGGGGGTGCTATTAATAATTCCACTGGGACAAAGGATCTTTCAGGCTCACGGCTGCTTAAAAATTTCATTACAGCTGAGAAAATAGGACCCAGGCTCCTGCTCACCAGACCTGTCCTCTGCTTCCCTGGGAGGAGATAGCTCAGCCTGGAGTTCTGGGGAAGATTGTTCAGCATATTGTAAAAGGTAGGGGTAGGCACTTTCCCAGCACCTAAAAAGGACAGCCTAACCTACACCTGCTTGGTTGCACTGTGTGTTCAAAATCAACAGCACCAGAAGGCAAAAAACACATCAGGGCCCTGGCCCAGGAAGACAGCAGACGCATGCACCTCCTGTGCCGGGAGACATAAGCCTTCCGTTTGTAGCATCAGGCTTGTTGCCCCTCTGTCAAACCTGTTCCCCGCTGCCAGGCGATGCCCCAAGGAGTGTGCAGGATGGCTGTGGTCGAGGACAGAGCAGGGGCTGCTTCAGGATCCTCAGGTACTGGTTTTTAAAAGGACAGGTTACTGCTTTATAAACCACTCCAAGTCACAGGTTACCCTCTGCCAACGGTTTCCTCTTTCCTTAGCCCTATCCACTGTCCCTATTCACTTGATGTTTTAAAAGTCAAAGGAAGCCGGCAGGGTGCAGTGGCTCATACCTCTAATGCCAGCATTTTGGGAGGCCAAGGTGGACATATTGTTTGAGCTCAGGAGTTCGAGACAAGCCAGGGCAACGTGGCGAAACCCTGTCTCTACCAAAACTACAAAAAATTAGCCTGGGGTGGTGGTGCATGTCTATGGTCCCTGCTACTCAAGAGGCTGAGGTGGAAGGATGGCTTGAGCCTGGGAGGCGGAGGTTGAAGTGAGCCAAGATCGTGCCACTGCACTCCAGCCTGGGTGACAGTGAAACTCCATCTCAGCAACAACAACAAGAATTCTGAGGAAGCCATCAACAACTTCCAGAAATTAAGCTGAATTAGGTCATAATACAGCCTTGAAAATGTCCAGGTGACCTCTTGAACTAAGTCATTGTATAATGAGAGAATTTGGAAATGAAGGTGAAGGGGAAATGTTGAAAGAAAAGTTATCCAAGGAAGGAAGAAATTCTATCAGTCATACAAACCTGCTTTATCAGTCATGCAAACTTGTCATTTATTTTTCTTTGTTCTTAAATTTTGGAGAAACTCCGAATAACAGGAAAAAGCATTTGCCTTCCAAACAGGGGCATTAAACTGGTGTTGACCGCTGCCCTGATGCCAACGGCCTAATCTTTTCCCCAGAGCTAGAGTGCCAGGGCTCCCAGGGGCTCAGGATGGAGCTCGCCTTCTCCCTCTCCTCCCCACTCCTGCTCCCATAATGTGTCCTCTGGCTGCAGGGTTGCTCTGGGCTCCACTGCCTGCAGACTCTGCCTCCCTAGAAGGGATGCTAATTACACACCCGGCCACGCCCCTCTTCAGAGGCAGGACTGGCCACAGGCAGCTTGCTTTCAAGAGCTGCAGCAATTTGGTTTTCAAATGGGACAAAAGTACTGGGTCCACAGCCACATGAACTTGGTAGGGGGGCCTGCCCCAGCTGCAAAACTGGGTCCCCAAAGAATGAGGCTCCTGGCCACTAAGACTAGCCAAGCTGCTCTGCCGATGCCAGCCTTCTGCTCCCGAGAAAGAAGCAGGTAATATTTTAAAATCCCTATGAGCAGAATTTCTTGACATTTTGTCTCCATTATAGCAACCTTAAAGTGGCTCTCCGTTTTTCAGAAAGACTCAGGAAATACAGCTACTTCTGATGAGTTCAACTGCATTGATAAAGAATGGACTAATTCAGAAAAAGAAATCTAACAGTGCCCATAATCTGTAGATGGTTGCCTACTGGATATGGTTTGAAAAACTATACTGAAAACCCACAATCTTGGTATTTTTTCCCCCAGCAAGTTGCTTGGAATTCTGACCAATAAGGAGGATACATTTTGCATAAAACTTTGATCTCCTGATTGCCCCATGTTAAAATTCAAATAGTAACTATATTTATATAACATTTCAAAGAACTCCTAGATATGTGATCTTGCTGTAACCTACTTAATATACCAAGGAGGTACATAATTCATTAAACAATTATTGTCTATTAACATCATAACTTTAATTAGTTTTCCAGAGATGGATAAAACAAGCCCTGGGAGAATGAGACCTGGAAAGTGCCACATTTGGATTGAAGGGGAGATGAGAACCCATTGGAAACACTGCCAGTGTGGTGCCAGTGAGGCTCTGTGGTCTCACAGACACCTCTGAACCAACACCTGCACCCGTACAGGCACTGAGAGAGAGCTAAAGAGCTGAAGACAGGAAGGACAGAAGTCACAAAGATGAACTTCACCCACTCATGCTTTTGCCTGGGCTTGACCTGGAAGTCCTAATTAAAAGACCCTGTACTGCCAGATAGACTCATCCGGATGCTGGGAATGCTCGCATGCTATTTCTTGAAAGAGCAACTTGGCTGTCCCCCAGAATAGAGTGCCTGGTGTGTACACTGAGATTCCTTTCAATAATTCTAATCCTCTGCTTATGCCAGATATTAATAGGGGACAAAAGGAAGCTTTAGTTTTGAAACCTCTCTTCTCACTCAGCACAATCCTTTACTAATGCACCTTGGAGGCCCTGAAATTATTCTAGCTTGCTGCCCTGGAGCATGTCTGGGTTCCATGGATTCGCTTGGAAGGTGCTGGATACCCTATCCTAGCTGGAGCTGGGAGTGTGGCTTTGAGGGCCCAGAAGCAGTCTCTTCCTCTACTATCTCTGAGCTTCTGTTGCTGTGTTCCCTGAGCCTCCCAGCATCATCCTGCCCCCAGACTTGGTGGCCAGGTGCCATGGGGCCATCCCCATCCTCTCTTTGGGCCTTACTGTCCTTACCTGTCAAGTGAATGGTTTTTATTTCACTGGTTTTCATCTCTAGCTGCACATTAGACTCACCTGGGGAACTTTAAAAACCAATGCCAGGGTTACACACCCAGGGATTCTGATTTAATTGATCAGAGGTGGGGCCCAGTCACTTTTTTTTTTGAGACAGAGTCTTGCTCTGTCACCCAGACTGGAGTGCAGTGGCGTGATCTCGGCTCACCGCAACCTCCGCCTCCCAGGTACAAGCGATTTTCCTGCCTCAGCCTTCCAAGTAGCTGGGATTACAGGCAGCTGCCACAATGCCCAGGCTAGTTTTTGTATTTACAGTAAAGATGGGGCTTTCACCATGTTGGTCAAGCTGGTCTCGAACTCCTGACCTCAGGTGATCCACCTGCCTTGGCATCTCAAAGTGCTGGAGTTACAGGCCTGAGCCACTGTGCCCCACTCGAGTTTTTTTTTTAATTTTAAAGTTCTCCAGGCCCCACAAACACTAGGTTAGATAATCTCCAGGGACACTCCCAGTTCTATAAAAGTCTATGATCCTTACTGTCTGGTCTCTGTGCTTTATTGAATTAATTTTTTTTCCATAAATACTCATCTTTTATTTTTGGCATGTTACATAGGCTGAGTTTTAGAAAAGCTTTTACTTATTTAAAAATTATGTTATTGATGAGGCACAGTGGCTCCACTTGTAATCTCAGCACATTGGGAGACCGAGGCAGGTAGATTGCTTGAGCTCAGGAGTTTGAGACCAGCCTAGGCAACATGGCGAAACCCCATCTCTACAAAAAATTATCTGGATGTGGTGGCACACATCTGTGGTCCCAGCTACTTGGGAGGCTGAGGTGGGAGGATTGTTTGAGTCTGGGAGGCAGAGGCTGCAGTGAGCAGAGTTCATGCTACTCCCTGCACTCCTGCCTGGGTGATAGAGTGAGATCCTGTCTCAAAGAAGTAAAAATTTTGGGAGGCCGAGGCGGGCGGTTCATGAGGTCAGGAGATCGAGATCATCCTGCCCAACATGGTGAAACCCCAACTCTACTAAAAATACAAAAATTAGCTGGGTGTGATGGCGCGTGCCTGTAGTCCCAGCTACTTGGGAAGCTGAGGCAGGAGAATTGCTTGAACCCGGGAGGCGGAGTTTGCAGTGAGCCAAGATCACACCACTCCACCCCAGCCTGGCACCTGGTGACAAAACAAGACTCTGTTTAAAAAAAAAAGAGAGAAAAGTAAAAATTACATTGTTAAAGTATTGTTTGTTGGGGGTAATCAGTTATAAAATTAATCTTCCCATATGGTCACAGTCACAACAATGAACATATCCATCACCCCCAAAAGTTTCCTGTGCTCTTTGGGAATCCCCTCAACCATTTTTTCTCCTGCCCCCACCTTCCCAAGTAACCATGGATGGTCTTTCTTTTGCTATAGATTAGTTTACATTTTCTATCATTTTATACAAATGTAATCACTCAACACATCCTATTTTGTGCCTGGATATAACTTCTGATTATCTCCCCGGACTTTAGATTTCAAGCTGAGAACAGGATCCACTTTTTCTTTCTTCTTCCTCTTGGCCCTCAACTTATCTTTGCTCAGATATAGCCCTTAATCATTATTTGCTTGATTGAAATAAGACCTTCATGAACTTAAAACCGTTTCGTGGCCAAGAAGTGCCTGCCGTGTTAAAGGTTTTTAACTCCCTACCACTTCTGGAGAGACTCCTCAGTCGGCAGCTTCAGCCCAGTTTAAAAAATAAGCACATGAGTTTAATTTAGGGTCCACGGACTTCCAGGAGTCCAGAAAGTGAGAGTCAAGGTGTGGGTTGGGGTGTGGGGTGGAGGGAAAGGCTCAGGATGCAGGGAATGAATACCTGGGAAAGGCCCTTGGGTTTCACCAGATTCTTGATACAAAGGCATAGACTATGGAATTAATGCCCTGCTCTATTCCTTATAATTTCCTCTCTGCTTTTTATGACTCTGATGTCTAATTATAAATCCTTTACTATCTGCTCTTCCCTTCTCCTCCCCTTCCCTCCTCTCTCGAACCTTTGTTTTGTTCTCTGCCTGCCCTGGTTATACTTAACCCTGCTTAATTAACTAAACACACTACCGGGCCCTGTCCCATGGCAGTGCCACTGCATGGGAACTGTTTGCATTCCTCTTCTCTTTAAGAGTTTTTCCTCTAAACTATGCAATAGATTGTACCTTTTTATTCAATGACTCTTATTCCACTTTACTTAACAGTTTACCCTGAATACTTAGATGCCACTCAGATATCACAAACCTGTATTTCCTCTAAACCCCAGAGCCTGGGATCTCTTTTCATCTTAAAAAAAAAAAAATCAATGTTTTTATTTATAACAATATAAATAAGTATTAGGAATACCAGAAGTAACAATAAACAGCACTGCAAATTCAAAGTCAAGCCACTTCTCCATCCAGAGACACCTCCCTCACTTCCCTACGTCAAACACAAAATATATTTTCAAATGATATTAAGTCTGGTTTTGGATAAAAGCCTGGGATGTAGAATAACAATAATCTTCTTCTAAATGAGAAAATCATAGGCATCTGACACAGTCACACAAGTGCTGGTTTCAAAGTTATCTTTCCAAAATAGGAGAGAGCAAGAAAAACCTTTCACCTGCTGGCCAAAAGACCAGCACGGACTCCCCTTCCTCTAAATTCCCCTAGACCCCATGTAGATTTGTTTGTAAGAGGCTGATGTCTTACACCCAGCAGCATTTTCTGGATTCTGCTTGGGGGTAAGCTTTTCATTCCTATTCTCCCTTTTACCTCTACCATTTTCCAACAGAAGAGCAAATACGGTTAACGAGAGTATTTTGGTCTAGCTCCTACACAAACTCATTCTTCTGCATAAAAGGCAGACCTTTGAAAGGTACTTACATGCAAGAGGCAAAGACAAGTGCTGGCTTTGGAAGCTGTGCTTGCTGATGCCAGCCTGCTTAAATAGCTGGGGCTGGCTGACGCAGGCTGCGATAGCACGTTTGTTTACGCCTGTGAGTGCACGCTCGAGCAAGGACCTGAAAAACCTGCAGCATGGGCAGGAGGAAAACGACTCAAAGTACGCCAACGTTATGTCTCTCCTGGTTATTCAGGTTTGATGTTCAGGTTGGGTCCTCTAAGAGTTTCATGGAACTTTCTCATCACTACCTTCTCATCCTTGACCTCTCTCCTAGCCAAGCAATCTTCTTCACCAAGATTGGATAAGGGAGATATGGCTGAGAGAAGACGGGGAAGAGAAAAGGGACCCTGAGTCTTTTCACCCACTTCCTTACTTTGAACGGGTTTCTTGTTAGATGTTGCCTCATTTCAAAGCATAGATCTGGTGTGGTTGATTTCACAGCTCTGTGTGGGCTGGATGCCAAGTTAAGGGCTTGGACAATTGCCCAATTAATGAAAAGTTGTTTTCTTTTGGGCACAGAATGTACAAATAAAGAACAGTTAAAAGGGAGAGATTTGGGCTAGGATGATACAATTTTAGGTCTCCTTCAAAAATGATTCTCATTTCTTTCTGGGCATCTGTGCTTTTCTCTTACCATCCCTTCCCCTTCATTAATGAAATTCCTGTCCTAGAGGTGAAAGATTCCCCACGGGCTTGCAAATAAAAAGCCAGTGTGTGAGCAAGTCTGTGGGAAGATGCATGCAGAGTGTGATGGAGAGTTCAGGGGCTCGGGTGACAGTCCGTGGAAAAGTTTCTAAAGGTGAGGGTATGTGTGTGGGTGTGAGGACCCAGCTGTTTGATGTTTATCTATTTTATTAGCTAGATACAGGAGTTAATACTCAATTGTAGCGCACTAAACACATTATTAGGTGGGTATGATTTTGAGGGAATGAGGGAAGGGAGACAAGGTCCGGTGAGATCATCTATGGGAGTATCTGCGTGTATTTGCTGGTTCGTAGCACAACCCAGTAAGTGCCATCCAGATAACCACACCCTGTGTTTTTCACTTCACGGGAGAAAGAAAAAGCCCACTTGAATCTCTTGGGAACAGTAGCCATATGTGAAAGAAGAGCAGTGCTCATTTAGAATATCTCTTTCCCTCTTAGAAAAGGGGGTGATGGTTATAAAACATGTGTGGGAAAGAGTAGAGGCAGGGACCCAGGTTAACCCAACCTTGGTTACCAGAGGAATTCTTTTGTTTCCTGCCTAATTCATTGCCTAACTTCTGACTGTTCTATGGCCAAATCTGGATTCTTGCCACCATGATTTCTTGAATGCAGGGTCTATGTCTTATTTATCATTTGATACCCACTATGTTTTTGTTATTATTATTATTATTGCACAAATTATTATTACGACAGTGCAAATTATTATGACGATAATGGTGATGACCCACAATCTCATTAGACTGACTGTGTGTCAGGCTCCATGTAAGGCACTTCACAGAGTTTATTTGCTTATTTAATATGTAATCCTCACAATAACACTATGAGGGTTTTTTTTTGTTATTGTTTTTTGTCTTTCACCCAGGCTGGAGTGCAGTGACACCATCTTGGCTCACTGCAGCCTTGACCTCCCAGCTACTCCCACCTCAGCCTCCTGAGTACCTGGGACCACAGGCATATACCACCACATGTGGCTAATTTTGGTATTTTTTGTAAAGACAGTGTTTCACCATGTTGCCCAGGCTGGTCTGAAACTCCTGGGCTCAAGAGATCCTCCTGCCTCGACTTCCCAAAGTGCTGGGATTATAGCTATGAGCCACCATGCCCGGCTGAGTTATTTTATTACTATCATTTTACAGATGAGGAAACTGATACTCAGACTAAATAACTTTCCCAAGGTCACAGTGAATGGTGGGGGTGGAATTTGAATCCAGGTCTGTCTGATTCCAGAGTCAGGGTTTCACTCAGGACTGACTTGAACCAATACTTAGAAAGTAGCCCAAGAGTGTTTTCACCTCTCCTTAATAGTTTGTTTGTCACCTGTCTTTCCACGTGATCTCCATGACAACAATTTCCTTTCTGCATTGTCTACTCCTGTGATCCAGCACAGTGACTGGCTAGGTGCTCAATAAATATGTGGCATTTGCTCAGTTTCTAAATTCCTTCGGAGGCAGTGTACAGCCCAACAGATAGAGGTCCTGGCATCAACGGAGTCTCATCCTGGTTCAGATGAGACATTTCTTTTTCTCTTGCATAATGTGTCAGCTTCAAGCTATTTCTCTTTATCCAGCATATCACAGACGTGAAACTAAAAGTGGTTGAAACCATGAAGCAGTTTTTACCTCACTTAACTCTGCACGTATGTGGTGCCAGTTGTTCAGGGGTGCAATGATGAAAGCAAGACTTCTAGCTTTTTCTCTTTCATTTTGTAGCTCTCAGGGTGACAGCATTGTCCTTCTTCATGGTGGTAAGGTGGCTGCGGTAGCTCCGTTCATCATATCTTTAAACAAAATATCCAAACACAGGTGAAAAGTGGCACCGGCTTTCGCCTATCTTTGTTAGAGAGGAAAATCTTTTCAGAAGTCACTAGGAGTCTTTCACTTATGTCTCCTTGCTG
Source organism: Cacajao melanocephalus (assembly GCA_963573385.1). Lineage (NCBI taxonomy): Eukaryota > Metazoa > Chordata > Mammalia > Primates > Pitheciidae > Cacajao > Cacajao melanocephalus. The sequence continues at coordinate 1,347 of CAUYLG010007059.1, read as the reverse complement.
AGCATGGGGTTATGTTAGCCAACACATTAGCTAAATCCATCATTTGCAAAGAGAAAAGGGACCAGGCTGATCATGGTTCCTCTCCTGGGCCTAAGGGAAGAATCCACCTTCTCCAGACAAATTAATCTGATATCTGAACAAAATCAGGATTCATTTATTAGTGAAGAAGCAGAAAAGTGCTACCCATGGTTTTGCCAATCTAAGAGAGCCTTTAAAATACAATAGTCTAAACTGCGTTCATGTTTGGGCACCAGTCCAGCCATGGCAATTGGGTTTTACTATGTCAGTTCTCTCTTTCTGTGCTTTTTTTTTTTTTTGAAAGGAAGAAAAAGAGAGAAAAGAAGAAAGAAAGAAAGAGTGAAAGAAAAAAAAAAGAATGTAAGAGAGAAAGAAAGAGGAAGAGAAAGAGGGAGAGAGAACGGGATTCTTATTCTATTGCCCAGGCTAGAATGCAGTCTAAAAATGGGTATTAAAAACCCCTTTTATGTCAATAATTGTGCTTAACAATGGAGACAGGAAGGAATAAGGGATGAAAATAACAAACAAGCAGCCAACCAATACTTTATTTAAACCTGTGAAATGCTATGAAATTGCTGAGGAGTGATTTACTTCCAATTATGTGGTCACTTTTAATATAGGTATAATGTGATACTGAGAAAAATGTATGTTTTGTGGATTTGGGGTGGAGAGTTCTGTAAATATTTGTTAAGTTTACTTGTTCCAGGTCTGAGTTCGAGTCCTGGATATCCTTGTTAATTTTCTATCTCGTTGATCTGTCTACTATTGACAGTGTAATGTTAAAGTCACCCACTATTATTGTGTGCGAGTCTAAGTCTCTTTGTAAGTCATTAAGAACCTGCCTTATGTATCTGGGTGTTCCTGTATTGGGTGCGTATATATTTAGGATTGTTAGCTCTTCTTGTTGCATTGATCCTTTCACCATGATGTAATGTCCCTCTTTGCTTCTTATGGTCTTTGTTACTTTAAAGTCTGTTTTATCAGAGATGAAAATTGCAGCGTCTTTTTTTTCTCTCTCTCTCTCTCTCTCTCTATTTGGTTAGTATGTCTTCCTCCATCCCTCTGTTTTGAGTCTTTGTGTATCCCTGCATGTGAGATGGGTCTAGATACAGCATACTGATGGATTGTGGCTTTCTATCCAATTTGCCTGTCTGTGTCTTTTGATTGGGGCATTTAGTCCATTGAAATTTAGGATTAATATTGATATATGTGAGTCTGATACTGCCATTTAATGCTAGCTGGCTGTTTTGCCCATTAGTTGATGTAGAGTCTTCATTATGGTGATGCTCTTTACCTTTTGGTATGTTTTTGGAATGGCTGATACTGGTT
>CAUYLG010007058.1:0-18350 GCA_963573385.1 Cacajao melanocephalus | reverse complement strand
GGTGGGGAGGGGTGGATGCCGGATGTGGGTGGGGAGGGGTGCTGGGGTGGGTGCTGGTGGTGAGGTGGAGGGGTGGAGAGGGGTGGATGCCGGATGTGGGTGGGGAGGGGTGCTGGGGTGGGTGCTGGTGGTGAGGAGGAGGGGTGGGGAGGGGTGGATGCCGGATGTGGGTTGGGAGGGGTGCTGGGGTGGGTGCTGGTCGTGAGGGTGGAGGGGTGGGTGCCGGGTGTGGGGGTGGGGAGATGGGGTGGGGAGGGGTGGGTGCCCTGAGATGTGACCTCCTCTGGGCTTCCCAAACTTCACCCTGGCCCTTCCCAGGCCTCCTGGTGTCATGGAAACTGGAATGTGTTTCTGTTTTCTTTTTTCCTTTGATTGTTTTTCTCCCCAGAAGAGGAGGGGCTGTGTCCTTTCACTCCTGTCCTGGGTCTCCTCACCTGCCCCTGCCTATCCACCAGCCCCTGCCCTGTCCTTCTGCTCCGGGAAAGCTTCCTCCGCGGAGGAAGCGTCCCACCTGCCCCCCTTCTCTTCTCTGACGCCTCTTCATCTGGCATTGCCTCATGGTCCAGGACCCTAATGTCTCCTCAGCCCATCACTCCATCATCTGGCAGTTCCTCAGCTCTTCATCCAGGACTGGAATCTCTCCTTGGGAATTCTCCATCTGTCTGTCTCAGGCATATTCTGGAAACCTCTGGACCCTAATGTCCATCTCTTTTGTGGGATTTTCAGTTCAGCCATCATATTTTAAATGTCTTTCCTGCTCTCTGCTGTTCTTAAATACTATTCTGTTCTTATGTTACCAATATGCATATTTTCTTGAATATTCTGGGGACAATAATTAGATCTTTAACTTAATTTTCTTTAGGTGTTTCCTCTGAAATCAGCTGTCACCTTTATGGATCTTCCGCACTGTCGCTGGTTTCTTCAGAAAATCTGGAGATGCGTGGGTATTCATTTGTGTCTAAGCACCAGTGGCTCATTCGGATGGGATGCTGTGGGTTTTCCGTGGGGTCCTCCAGTGGAAAGGTGAGCTGGGAGGGGATCCACAGAGCAGGTGTGGCTGTGCTTGATTTAGGACAGTGGGTAGCAGACAGCAGGCTAGCATCCCCCCCCTTCCCTGAAACACTGCAATCAATGCTAGAATAAGGTTTTACCCTGGGGCCCCAGACCCGTGCTAAAAGCTGCGGCCACACCCAGGCTACTGACTCCAGGGCCTTGAATGAGAATCCTCTGACGCTGCCTGGAAACCTGCTGGCTTCTCCACAGGGAAACCGGCCAGGTACGTGTTGCAGAGGTGGCTGCTGCCAGGTGCTTATTCACGGACAGCTGGAATCACCAGCCCTCCACCCATTTTCAGCCCCACATCTATCTCCCTTCGACCTCCTGGCTCAGCACTGTTCTGAGGACCCTCAGCAAGATGACACTGGCCTCCACCATTGATCTCTGAGTATCTCTGGCTGTGCCCCTTTACCCTGCCCCATCTCCCACATCCTGTATCCTCTCCACCTTCAGAAATCACTGGCCACTGGCATCTGCTAGCACCTCTATTCCCATCCTCTTTGGAGCTACAGGTTTCTCCTTGGGCTTTGTTCCAACCCAATGGGGCCTGAAGAGGAGGGAGGCCCTGCATTCAGCGAGCCCAGCAGCCCCTGCCCCACACTCAGCTGGAGTTCAGGACAGGACAGAGTGCTCAGACATCTGGGGGCATTCCAGCACTTCCAGAGCCCCTCTGCGTGGTGTTAGTGTCTGTAAAATGTGGAGATGAACATTAGACTATTATTCTCCTACGAGCTTGAGTCACACCAAGCGCACGGGGTAAATTCATCCTTGGTCTCATTCTTGTGAAACGCATTCTGTAGCAGGTCATTTTTTTTTCCTTTAATTTAATTTAATTTTATCTTAAGTTCCAGGATACATGCGCAGGATGTGCTGGTTTGTTACATAGGTAAACGTGTACCATGATGATTTGCTGCACAGATCAACCCATCACCTAGGTATTAAGCCCCAAATTCATTAGCTATTTTTCCTGATGCTCTCCCTTCCCCTGGATCCCATGACAGGCCCCAGTGTGCGTTGTTCCCCTCCCTGTGTCCATGTGTTCCCATTCTTCACCTCTCACTTATAAGTGAGAACATGTGGTGTTTGGTTTTTTGCTCCTGTGTTAGTTTGCTGAGGATGATGGCCTCCAGCTCCAGCCATGTCCCTGCAAAGGACATGATCTCATTCCTTTTTATAGCTGCATAGCATTCCATGCTGTATATATACCACATTTTCTTTGTCCAGTCTATCATCAATGGGTTCATTCCATGTCTTCACTATTGTGAATAGTCCTACAATGAACATAGGCATCCATGTGTCTTTATAAGAGAATGATTTATATTCCTTTGGGTATATACCCAGTAATGAGATTGCTGGGTCAAAGGGTATTTCTGATTCTGGATCTTTGAGGAATCACCACACTGTCTTCCACAATGGTTGAACTAATTGACATTCCCACCAACAGTGCAAAAGCATTTCTATTTCTCTACAGCCCCATCAGCACCTGTTTCTTGACTTTTTAATAATCTCCATTCTGGCTGGTATGAGATGGTATCTCATTGTGATTTTGATTTGCATTTCTCTAATGATCACTGATGTTGAGCTTTTTCTCATATGTTTGTTGGCCACATGTATGTCTTCTTTTGAGAAGTGTCTGTTCATGTCCTTTGCCCACTTTTTAATGGGGTTGTTTGGTTGTTTTTTTTTTTCTTATAAATTTGTTTAAGTTCCTCGTAGATTCTGGGTATTAGACCTTTGTCAGATGGATAGATTGCAAAAATGTTCTCCCATTCTGTAGGTTGCCAGTTCACTCTGATGATAGTTTCTTTTGCTGTGCAGAAGCTCTTTTGTTTAATTACATCCCATTTGTCAATTTTTGCTTTTGTGGCAATTGCTTTCGGTGATGTCATCATGAAATCTTTGCCCATGCCTATGTCCTGAATGGTATTGCCTAGATTTTCTTCTAGGGTTTTTGTAGTTTAGGGTTTTACACTTAAGTCTTTAATCCATCTTGAATGAATTTTGGTATGAGATGTAAGGAAGGGGTCCAATTTCAATTTTCTGCATATGGCTAGCCAGTTTTCCCAGCACCATTTATTAGATAGAAAACTTTCCCCATTGCTTGTTTTAGTTAAGTTTGTCAAAGATCAGATGGTTGTAGATGTGTGGTCTTATTTCTGAGTTCTTTATTCTGTTTCATTGGTCTATGTGTCTGTTTCTGTACCAGTGCCATGCTGTTTTGCCTACTGTAGCCTTGTTTGAAGTCCGCGTGAAGCCTCCAGCTTTGTTCTTTTTCCTTAGATTGTCATGGCTATACAGGCTCTTTTTTGGTCCCATATGAATTTTAAAGTAGTTTTCTTCTAATTCTGTGAAGAACATCAATGGTAGTTTAATGGGAATAGCACTGAATCTAAAAATTACTCTGGACAGTCTGGCCATTTTCACGATATTGATTCTCCCTATTCACGAGCATGGAATGTTTTCCATTTGTTTGTGTTTTCTCCGATTTCCTTGATCAGTGGTTTGTAGTTCTCCTTGAAGGGGTCCTTCATTTCCCTTGTTAGCTGTATTCCTAGGTATTTTATTGTCTTTGTGGCAGTTGTGAATAAAAATTCATCCATGATTTGGCTCTCTGATTGTTGTTGGTATATAGGAATGCTTGTGGTTTTTGCACATTGATTTTGTATCCTGAGACTTTGATGAAGTTGCCTATCAGCTCAAAAAGCTTTTGGGCTGAGACGATGGGGTTTTCTAGATATAGGATCATGTCATCTGAGAGACAGTTTGACTCTCTCTCTTCCTTTTTTAATACTGTTTATTTCTTTCTCTTGCCTGATTGCTCTGGCCAGAACCTCTAGCATTATGTTGAATAGCAGTGGTGGGAGACGGCATCCTTGTTTGTGGCTGTTTTCAAAGGGAATGCTTCCAGCTTTTGCCCATTCAGCATAACATTGGCCCGGTTTTGTCACAAACGGCTCTTATTCTTCTGAGGTATGTTCCTCCATACCTAGTTTAATGAGCGTTTTTAACAGGAAGGGATGTTGAGTTTTACCAAAGGTCTTTTCCTGGCAGGTCATCTTTGCCAACGTTGTATCCACGCCCCTGTCATTTTCAAGGCAGGACTCACGGCGACAGCATCTTCCCGTCATCAGCGCCCAGCCTGTGAAAACGCTGGGGCAGGCCCTCCGTGCCCCTCCTGGCCGCCCGCCTGCGGCGCCGTCAGTTTCCTGGGCAAGGGCTGCGCTCCACTGAGACCAGCGCAGGTGGCAGGGCCCCGACAGCGTTTGTTCTGAGCCCGCCATTCACGCGGAGCCCGCAGAAGGCGCGTCAAACGCGCAGCTCCTGCAGCCTCCTCCGCCCGCGCGCGGCTTCCGCGTCCTGTCGCGCCCTCGTCTGTGATCGGAGGAACGCGTCGCGGTGTGAGCGGCTCTCCCACGGCCTCGCGAACTCGCCAGACCTCTGCCCTCCAACAGGAGCGGAACGAGCGTCCCACCCACGCGCAGCTTCCCCGCGGCCCGTGCCGGGCCCTGCGCTGCCGTCATCCAGTCCGCGGCGTGTTTCAAATCAGCCGTCACGCGCCGCGCTCCTCCGCGCTCCTCCGCGCCCACCGGGGCGTTCGTGGCGCCAGCCGCGGCTGCCTGGAACGCGGCACCGTCTGTACGCGGCGGGCGACGCTTTCTTCAGACAGACCTCAGGGCGGCGCCAGCGCAGGACGCGGCGCGGGACGGGGGCTCCGGGTGCGGCTGGAGGACAAGACGCCTCCACGCGCCGCTGCCCGCGGCCTCCAGGGCGGCCTCCAGGATGGCCCGGTGGGAGCGCGCCCCACCCGGGCCGCGGCTCAGGCTCCCACCTGCGGCCCCGCAGCTCCCACGGAATCCGCTGTCCCCAGAGCGGCCGCGGGCGCAGGAGCAGCCGGGAGTGCGCAGAGCGGGAAGCAGCACGCAGGGCGTGGGCGGGAGGTGGGGGGCGGGCATCCCAGCGCTCGGCAGAGAACGCGGACGTTTTCGGAAGTCGTCCTCAGCGTGGTCTCCGTGAGGACGGGGGCAGCGGCTGCCGCGGGAGGAGGCCGGTGCGGCGGCGGTCGGGAAGCTCTGGGGCAGCGAACGGCTCCTGGCGCCGAGCGGGAGGAGGGCGTCGGGAACCCCCTGGCGCTGCCAGCCCCCGGGCTACCGCGCCCCTCGCAGGAGGAAAGCGCTGCGCCTGCGTCCGGCGCCCCCGGGAAAGCAGCGCGCGCGCCCTCGGCGAGCGGCCTCGCCAGACCTTCGGCGCTGACGCCCGTGACCACGGCGCGTGCCGCGCTGTCCGCGGGAGGAGCGACGCACGCCCGTTCAAAACCTCGGGTTTCGTCAACACAGCGCGAACGCGAGGGCTTGGGGAGCGGGGAGACCCTGGGCCGGGAGCAGAACGCCCCTCCCCGCGGTGCCGCTGCCCCTTGACCCCGTGCCGGGCGGGTGCGGCGCGGCCTGCGAGGCGCACGTGGGGCCTGAGGGCCGCGTTGACGGCGGTCACCTCCGCTTCACACATCGAGCGGGCCCAGGGGGCCTGCGGCCCGGGGACGGGCGACTCGAGTGCGTTTCCGACCCTCTCCGCTTTGTCCTGGGAGAAGCGCGCAGCAGGACCTCGTGGGCTCGCCGTGGCGGGGCGGCCGCCCGCTTCCCGACCACGCCGCTTTCGCGGAGACGCTTTCCGCGACCCCTTCAGCCAGGCCCAGGCCGCGGGCGGGGGCCGCGGTGGTCACGCGCTGAGAAAGGGCAGGCGGGGTGGGTCCTGCGGGCTGCGCAGAGGGCCGGCGGGAAGCTGGCGGAGCGGCGTGGGGTGCGGCGTGAGCGCCCCCGTTCCTGACGGGGACGCCGCTGAAGGACAGCGGCGAGGCGCTTTTCCCGGAGTCCGGAGGCTCGTGCCCCCGGCAGCCCTCACCAGGGACGCGGGCGCTGGGCTCGTCAGGAGGCGCCGCCGACCCCCAGAGACAGTTTCTTCACTGAAAACGCGCGCCCGGGCTCGGACTGGGCGGCTCCTCTTCTCCGCCGTTTTTTGTTTGTTTCTGCACCGTTCACAGAACGACCGCTTCCTCTGGTAGAACTGCTCCTTCCATACAGCGCAGGGGGACTGGGGGCCAGGCTGGGACCCGCAGCCTGCCGGGGCCAAGGGAGCTCATCAGCCCCTGAGGCGGGGTGGGGCGCCCACCGCGGAGCACCCCCGCCGGACTCCAGCCTGCACCCAGGAGGGGCCCCTCCTCCTGCCTCTGACCCCCACCGCGAATTGCGGTTCCCAGCGACGCTTCCCTGGCCACACAGGAAGAGTTATAGGGGCTGGGAAGTCTTGACCTAAGGAGGGGCAGGTGGGGGAGGGATGTGTGCTCAGCTCACCCTTCACGTATTGAGGGCCCCACGTGTACAGAAAGGCGTGCATTTCTTCAGGGTGACTTCCATGGGCAGAATTAGAATTAAAAGGTAAAAGTGACCATGAAAAGATACATCTCAGCTCATCTCAACGACTTTCTCTAGGTTCGACTTGCCCCCGATTCGAAGCTGCTGCTTCTGGAAGGCACCGTGCGTGTCCCTGTTCTGTTTATGGCGGAACCTGATTCAAGGAGGGTGGAAACAAGGCCACTTTTCATCAGTGGTCTTGTTTGAAAATCCGCCCCTGAGGCGACAGGCAGCTCCCATCTAGGACCGGTTAAGATGTGAGAACGGGGAAGCTTGGCGGTAGCGTGGCTTTCATCAGTCTTGCATCTGGAATACCTGCTGGAGTCGCTCTCTCAAGGGTAGTGGGCATCGTGTTAAGCAACTCTGGGGGAAGGAAGAGGAAGAGAAAGGGGAGCAGGTCTTGGTGCAGCAGGAGGCATTTCAGACGGGACGGACTGAGGAGCCACAGTCACCGGTTTGGACCAAGCCTCCAAGCTGGACCAGAAACGAAGCCTCCGAGCCACACCCGGACACACCTCCTCCTCCTGGTCACAGCGGCAGTTCCTACCAGGACATCTGCTCCTCTAAAGGCCAAGGCACTTCTTTATTAATCAGACGGATACTTACTTTCTTCTCAATTTCATTTCCTTCTCAGTTGGAGGAGAGGGTGCACTTTGTATCTCAGTGAATTTTCTCCTTTTCTTGAAGGGAAGGATATGCTGTCAGCAATACTCATGAACTGCTTCCTTGTTTTCGTGATGCAGAAAACAGTTTATTTATTTTACAATTGCATCTGCATTAAGACGGCAACCAGGGGCAGTGGGCTGAGCGCGTAGGGCCCTGTCCCCTCCCGGGGACTGGAGAGCTTACTAGGCTCTCTTGTAGGTCTCCTGGACACAGCCCCCAGGGCTCAGAAGCACACACACATCCCGGGTAGTTTGCAGGCCCCTTGCAGAACCCAAGCTCCAGGGGCTGTTGAGACGGTCAGCACACACCAGTCTGAGCATCAAAGGCCTCGGTGCCTCATGCCGCCCCCACCCCCGCCTGCAGCCTCAGCGGCCCTCCGCCTTCCTGGCAGGCAGTGTCCACGGGTTCCCCTTCAGGGCCTGGCTGCTTTCCAGCCTGCACCCCAGCCCTGGAGGGACCATCCCCTGAAGGTAACATGAGCACTGCCTAAGGCCAGACTTGAGGACCAGTAACTAGGGACAAAATATCAGCTACTCAAAATAGCACAAAAGGTGTTGCTGTTCAGTGCTGAGCGTCTTGCTGCATTCGATGGCCAGATAAAAAAGGAATGGAGGCAGAGACCCGGGCAGGACATGCTGCTTCTGCAGACAGAAAGGGAGCCAGGCAGCCTCCAGCTGTGCTGTGTGCTCTGCCCGCACGGGTCTGCAGCCCCTGCCCCCTCTGCTCACCATGGGCTGCGAACTCTTGGCAGGACTGCCCCAGCATCGGGGTTGTCCAGGTTTCCCAGCAAAAGCCAACTGAACATTCAGATCACCTCCCTACCCAGCTGGCTTGGAGCAGGGAGCAGGAACGGTGCTCAGCCGCCTTCCCCGGCAGCCTTCCCGGGAGGCCTCCAGGGCCCTGGGCGTTGCCTTCTTGTCTGTGGTCCCCTCTCTGTGATGCTCTCAGACAGCCAAAGCCTGAGACAAGGTGGGGCTGAGGAAGCCAGGACGCATTTGCCAGCCACGCGGTCAGACACCCAGGCCCCAGGGAGGGGCTGTTCAGACACAGAGGGCCAAGGGGCTCTTGTTTGCTTTGTGAGAGAATCTGTCTGTGAACGGCGTGGGCTTGGGAGCAGATTCCCCTTTTTGGGTCAGGTTCTCACTTAGGTGAGAGTGTGACCAAAACTTAGGATGTCAGCGCCACTCTCAGTACCTTGATTTTGGGTTTCTGGTCTCAGCACTTCCCTCATAGGTTACGGTGTCCTCATGGTCACACATTTGTTTCAGCTCTGGTCATTCCAGTTGAAAAGAGACCATTTGGCCTTCTAAAGATGGCTGCATGCAAACATTTGAAACCTTTGAGGGAACACAGTGTACCAGGGAGACTATTATTATGACTATTGGGAGGGTAACACCAAGAGTTTGGAGTATGCTCCTTACACAAGGTCCCTGTAAACCAACCACCTAAATGCAAATAGATCAAAGAATGAGCTAGATAAGGAGTCTACTCACTGACTAAGTGGCTTTCTTCATTAACGCCCTTCAACTGAATCTCTGTAATACCTGATATTTTATTCATAGGCCATGAGTGCCAGCAGCTGCACAGATACTTCTCTGTTTAGCCGCTTTTTAGCATAACTTTTATAAGAGAATTTAAAGTTTGCTGTGTAACCGTAGCTTTTACAGTAGAATCTGCTATACACCCTATCATGAGGGATTCATTTCTAATCATTGCCTCTTTTATTCCAAACCATGGAAAAAGACCTAACAAATGATCCCCTTCCAGAAGAGTGAAGGCCTCCCGGCGGTGATCTCTCTAACTCACGACGTGGGTTAAGAAGAGTTCATCAGTGTTCCGTTTCTGATTATGAGGCAACGTATGTACCATTAAAGTCTCTCACCTACATCAAGCCTTCATCTTTTATCTACCGAAGTGTAAGATTATCCATGTATAAGGCTGGCTGAAAAGTCCTTCGCAGATAAAAGTAAACCCCGTAAGTGCACACGGCAGACTCTCTTTCCATTTCTGTGATTCATGGAGGCATAAGGGAGGAGAAATAGTCCAAAATAAGAGTTTCATGATAGTAAAATTCCTGATCCGTGATCCTGGGAAAAGCTGTTCACATCAGGGATGCCATCTACTTCGTGGGAGAAACTTCCCTGGTTAGCTTTACCTGAAGGGTTCCAATGGGTGTCCAGTTCCAAGAGAGTGGAGGTACCCTTCTCAGTTGTGAGACTATGAACTCAAGGTTCAAGGTTCCAAAGTTGTTTTTTTTTCTTAACATCTCCTTCTTGAAATTGGTTTCGAAAGTTTTGCTGCAGTGTGGATGGCAAGGGCAGTCCTTCTCTGTTGTTCTCAGAAGATCCCATCTTTGAGTTCTAGATTGTAAAGGGGTTGATTGCCCTCAGTAAACCATAAAGAAGCTTTCTTTGCCTGATAAAAATACGATGTGGCACAATAACTTAGTGCTGTAACTTAGTGCTATAACATCAGCCCTTTTGCATGGGAAAGGTTTTATATAACCAGAAAACGTGCATTGAAAATGACAGTGGAATGAAATTTCTTGATAAATGTTTAAATGGCCCATCAGGTAGCCAAATGTACCTGAAGCTTTGATTGTCTTTCCAGGAATATGAAACCAAACATTGGTTATACACTATTTTTGCAATTTATAAGTCACCACATCAATATATTTAATTTGGATTATTTTACCTCTTCCATGATGAGGTATGGAATGCAGAACTTTTATTAATAAAAGCTTTAAGGACTCAGGAAGGACAAGGAAGCCATCCTGGTCCTCCGTGAGTCCATGCTTAACATCAGACTTACGTCCTCTTGAATATCACCTAATGCCTCCAAATGAGGCGCACGGCACTGATAACTCATGGGTTATCACAGGTAACTTGACTTAGACCATAGGTTTCATTCAAATTGTATATCTCAACAATTTCAGTATTGGCTGATTTAGCATGAAAATCTGGCAAAGTATTTCTTTGGCATTCAATTAATTTTTGTTCTACTTGAGTTAGCAGTTTTATAACCCAGTCAGTCTTTTCATTAAAGTTCCAGTAATTCTTATGCAGTTCAAATAATATGATTCTAAAGTTACTAGAAACTTGTATTTAAGATGCTTTTCAGGGTCCTCTCCATACTTTCATGAACCTCCTAAAAGACACCATGCTTTTGAAGTTTTCAGAAACTGCATCAGCATTAAGCAATTCACGGTGGAAATGACTTTAAATAGTTACAGTTAAAGACACAATGCCAGCACTTTGGGAGGCCAAGTCAGGGGATCACCTGAGGTCCGGAGTTCCAGAACAGCCTGGCCAATATGGCAAAACCCTGTCTCTACAGGCATGGTGGTGGGCACCTGTAATCCCAGCTACTTGGAGGGTTGAGACAGAATCACTTAAACCTGGGAGGCAGAAATTGCAGCGAGCTGAGATCACCCCACTGCACTCCAACCTGGGCAACAGAGCCAGACCCCACCTCAAAAAAAATAAAATAAATAGTTATAGTTAAAAACACTATAAGTAGCAAACTTTAACACTTAAACTAGGAAATTTGGTTAATTCTGTGGTCTACAATAACATAATAACCATAATTATGCTTGACAGCATATACTCATACATATTAGAATCATACATATTAGAATTTCAGAAATCCCGTCCAATTTTAGAACATACATTAACAGAATTCACTGAAATATCACCTGAAGATTAAACAATATTTTTAGTTTAACAATGCTTCCTTTGTAACTTAACATGTCAGATAATCCTGTTGACCTCTCTTTTGGATGTTTCAAGGACCCTCTGTCACATCCCAAAGTTAGAGATCAGAAAAGACCATTTTGAAGCTGATGTTTGATTTTGAGAAGCCTATCAAATATGTTAAAGGTTTAAAACACCTGACATTATGAAACAGAATTACAGAGTACCATAAATCATTCATTTAGCCAAAATGATGACTCAAAAAATTTTTCAAGGCAAAAATCTTTGCTCATCGAAATGGGGAATATTTAGCTTTCTAAACAATCTGTCTCTTGTCTTTCTTTTCTGGTAGTTCATCCAAAAGGCAAACAAAAATCTTTCATTATCTTTTAATGTTACAAGAAAGTCTTGTTCAAGAGAGAAAGCCAAATTTCACTCTTGCATTAGTCTACTATTAATGTCAACCCCAATGTTTAATAAATCTTATAGACAAATCTGTTCAATCTTAATCAGTTTGACCATAAGGTGAGATTCTCATAAGCCTTTTATAGCCCTTTAAAATCTTTGTCAAAGAATAGATTAGCACTTTAAGAAAACCCTGTTGTGCTTTTATTTCAATGTTCAATTTATGGAAAAACTGAATAATACCCCCTTTAATTTAGCCAATATATTCACACACAGAATTTCTTTTACAAGATTAATTTTTTTATAGCCCTGCCACAACTTGCTTAAACATTTAGCTTTATCTTATCTAATTTAAAACAATCCTTTAACCCTTTAAACTAGGCAAACATTTACATTCCCATGCTTATAATCTTTTATCAAAAACACATTTCACTCTCATCACATACCTTGCATGTAAATCTATTTTTTTCAGTAGTTTCAATTACATGTTGTAATGGTAATTCTTAGCAACTTTCACTTTTGGTGCCTAAATTTCCTTTCATGAGTCCTTTCACAACTTACATGGACCATGTACAACATGGTCGAGTTTTCTGACATGTCTTAAAATTCCTCTTTTTAAGTAACAAGTCATTTAATTTAGGACAAGAATTTACCATACAAGATCCTTTCTTTTATTAAATCTCTTTTCTCTATAACCTTATTTGCATAGCTAGGGGATATGGCTAATTCCACATGTCCCCAGGCCTTAAAATTCAAAGCAGTTTATCGCCTTAAAGCATTTAGCAAACCTAGTATTTGACCTGTATAATTTAGACCAAATGTCTTTATTTTTTCCAATAACCTTTAAACCTTTTTATTTTCCAAAGATTATTAAAATCACGTGAACTAAAAGGCATTAGTTTTTATTTTTCTTTAAAAATATTTGATCTAAGTGATCTTTCTTTAAGCCAATTAATTAGAGCTCTTTTATATAAACATGGCACACACAACACATGTATAACTATACAGACAGACAGAAAAAGATTATTACAGTAGTTGTAAATTTTCATTCACCAGTTTGTAAGTTTCTTAATTGGATTACTTGTTTAGGGTTGAGTCCCTGGAAGAACGGGGCCAGGAAAGGGTCTCTGATGCCTCTGTTTTCCTCAAGGAGTCCCAGGCTCTTAGCGCTTGAATATCCACTTTTAATTAAGCTGACTATTATCCATAGCACTGTTTAATAAAAGTTATTTTAAATTTCTTATTACCCAACTTTAGCCAGGCCAAACAGCCAATGTTTTTGTGCTTACAGAAAGGAAAATTCAAGACTATTCATGGAGGGTAAGAGAATTAAAAAATGGCAATGGTCACCCAGATATCGGTCAGAAAGTACTCATTCCCTGGGCTGGGAATGGAACCATGAATTCAGCAGCCATTGTGATGGCAGAGACTGAGAAAGTATTGCCACATGGTTACAAGCTCAAGCCCCCAGGGACATAAAAGACAGATGGAGACCTTGTCTATTTTTTTTTTCTTTTTCTTCCTTTAGGGACTTCAAGCAAAGTTTATAACTGATCAGTTTGCATTTTGAACGGTGGGCTTATAGGGTTTTAGGCATGCCTTTTATCCTAAGGTACTCCTCTTTATGACAGAACAATACAGAAAGACACACAAAGCACATCAGATTCACTACAGTTTAAGACCAGCGTTGGAATTCTTTTTCATATTAACTAAAACTTTACAGAGGAGATAAACAGTGATTTTTACTATTCATTTAATCAGTTTGCACAGAGAAAAAGAGGCCAGAAATCTGACTCATGAGAAATTCTTACCCTTTTGTCAGCATGCTAGGCTTCTGGGTTCCCTTTCCCTGAGGGACGCTAGTGATCCAGCTTGCTGCACCAAGCCACTGCACAAAGGAAAATTATCTTTTTCTGTTCTGGCCAGAGCAAAATATGTGTGACAAAATGTAGACATTAGCCATTCTGCTCAGCCCCCAATATCAAACTGGCAAGGTTCAAACTTGCTCCCGGATTGGCCCCGTCATCTCTAAATCTTTTTTTTTTTTTTAATGGAGTCTCACTCTGTTGCCAGACTGCAGTGCAGTGGCACAATCTTGGCTCACTGCAACCTCCACCTCCTGGGTTCTCCTGCCTCAGCCTCCCAAGTAGCTGGGACTACAGTCATCTGCCACCACACCTGACTAATTTTTTGTGTTTTAGTAGAGATGGGGTTTTAGTAAGTCAACAGTTTTAACAGTCTATAAAGGCTTCTGCCAAATTTTGAAGGTCATTAGAGCTAGCTCATTACAGCGCACCTCAGCCACTTCAAGCGTGGCAGGGGAGGGAATAAATAAAAGTCATATTTTTGTTTCACTCACATGTTATTACTTCCAGATCTGCTTCTTTCTCTCAGACTGGTTGCCATTAAATCACGCTAATATTCAGAGCAAATTTCTCATGAAATGCCCTATATCTGTTCCTCACATATGCATAGCTGGACAGTGAGTTCCCATCCACGGATTCTGCACTGCAGTCTCACGTGATGAGAGCTGTCATGGAATGAAGGCCAGGGCTCTGACGTGAAAATGACACCGCTGTAAACCCTCTGATCACGTCATCGCCAACACTGTGTGTGTGGCTTCAGCAGAGATGAAATGGCCCACAGCTATCCCTGCATCACGTTCACCTCATGAGTCTCAGGAAAAACCCATCCCAACCAGATTAAAGCAATGAGAGAGGATGGCTTAAAATAGCTAAGCCTTTGCATAACTAATCCTCAAATCAACCGAAAAAGATTAGTGAAGATCTGCCGCCTAACCTTCAAACAAACATTTTGGAGTTGTCCAAACTATACAAATTATTCAGCCCTGCAGCCCCGGAGTCAAAGCTGGTTCCCGGCTCCGCCCCGTCCCACAGCAGCCTGCCTCCTCTTTCCCTTCGACAGGACAGATGCTGCTGTGTCCTTTGCCAAGGACTTCCTGGCAGGTGCAGTGGCCGCAGCCATCTCCAAGACGGCAGTGGCGCCCATCGAGTGGGTCAAGCTGCTGCTGCAGGTGCAGCATGCCAGCAAGCAAGCAGGTCACCACAGATCAGCAATCGAGGGCGTTATAGACAGCGTGGTCCATATTCCCAAGAGCAGGGAGTTCTGTCGTGGTGCGGTAACCTGGCCAGCGTCATCAGATGCTTCCCCATCTAGGCTCTTAATTTCACCTTCAGATATAAACACAAGCACATCTTCCCGGGTGGTGTAAACAAGAGGACCCAGTTTTTCACTACTTTGCAGGGAGTCTGGCATCAGGCGGTGCCACTGGGGCCACATCCTTGTGTTTTGTGACCCTCTTGATTTTGTCTGTACCCATCTAGCAGCCGAGGTGTGTAAAGCTGGAGCTGAAAGGGAATTCCCAGGCCTCAGAGACTGCCTGGTGAAGAGCACAAACCTGGTGGGATTAAGGGTGTGAGCCAAGGCTCTGCTGTGTCTGTGCAGGGTATTATCATCTACCAAGCTGCCTCCTTGGGTGTCTGTGACGCTGCAAAGGGAACGCTTCTGGATCCCCAGAACATTCACATCATCAACTCACGTGCCCGCACCGTCACTGCTGTTGCTGGGTTGACTCCTGTACATCTGACACCATTCACCGCCACATGATGATGCGGTCAGGGCGCAAAGCAACTGACATCATGTACACGGGCACGCGTGACTGCTGGAGGACTCTGACTTCATGTACACGGGCACAGGTGACTGCTGGAGGAATATTACTGGCGTCATGTACACGGGCACGCGTGACTGCTGGAGGAGGACTGCTTGTGACGAAGAGGCAAAGCTTTTTTCAAGGCTACATGGTCCAGTGTTCTCAGAGGCATGGGTGGTGCTTTTGTGCTTGTCTTGTATGATGAAATCAAGAAGTACACATAAGTTATTTCCTGGGAGTTTTCCCCCTGTGAACAGGCATGTTTTATTACATAACATTTTGAGCATTCTCGACAGACTTCTGGCTGTCAGTTTATCAGTGGCAACTATTTACTGATTGAAAATGGGAAGCAACAATATTCCTCTGACCAGTTTTCTTTAAAGCCATTTCCATGATGATGATGCTGCTGATGGGACTCAATTATATAACTGATTTCAGTCACTCCTGACAAATAAATTTGGAGAAATAAAAATGTCTAAAAAATGTTCAAAGATAGAGGAGAAAGGAGATACGGAAGGCAGAAAGAAAGGCAGTCGTTAGGAAAGAACTGGACAGGGGAGAGGTTGGAGGAAGGGGAGGAGCAAAGGAAGGGAGGGCAGGAGGAAAGTTAGTCGGAGAGTTTCTCGGACCTTAGGCGTGATTATCTCCTGCCTCTGGAGCTGAGGAGTGGGCGACAAAACGGCAACACTGAGCCATCCAAGATCTCCTGAGAAAAACTGCCCAGTGGAGCAGAAGATCCTGTTCTGCGCAATTATGAAACGTGCTGCTTGAGAACGCCCCAGACCGCCTTCTAACTCCCTTTCTTCCCCCGCTCCCCCTTACTTGGACGCCATGACAACTGTCACATGACCCTGCAAACAAAGCATCTCCAGGGCTGCACCAGGCCCCAGCCGCTCCTCTCTCTGGAACGAGCAAGGGGGTTTTGTTGCTGAGATGCACGGAGGCCCCCGGCGGACCTTTCCCTGTGCCAGTGAGTACCCGCGGCGTACGTGGGAGAAGGCCTACGCGGACCACAGGAGGAAGGTAGGAAAGTCCTCAGTCCAGCCCTGACAGCTCAGCGGGCGGGCACCAGGCAGTGCCCACAAAATGCCCATGCTTTCCTTGGAGACCTGAAGGTGATTTTCTCTTTGGAGACAGCATGGTTGAAAGGGCATTCCCAACATCGTCTATGTTGCCATACAATAAAAATCTCATTAAATAGATGAAGGCTTTCATGTGCCACATTTTAGGGCCATCCTGTTTCTAATCACAGCATATATTTATGAAGTACTTAATTTTTCCCAAGTGACTTGAAAGCATCTTAAGACAAAAATACCAGAGGCATCCTTTTCTTTTCTTTTTTCTTTTCTTATTTTTTTTTTTGAGAAGGCGTCTCCCTCTGTCACCCAGGCTGGAGTGCAGTGGCGCCATCTCGGCTTGTTGCAACCTCTGTCCCCCAGGTTCAAGTGATTCTCCTGCCTCAGCCTCCTGAGTAGCTGGGACTAGAGGCACGCGCCACCATGCCCGGCTAATTTTGTATTTTTAGTAGGGATGCGGTTTTGCCATGTTGGTCAGGCGAGTCTTGAACTCCTGACCTCAGGCGATCTGCCCGCCTCAGCCTCCCAAAGTGCTGGGATTTCAGGCGCGAGCCAACACCCCCGGCCTGGCATCCTTTTCTCTATCTAAACAGTGGACTCCAGGGGGGACTAAAAGTCAACCTTTGCCCCCATTAGGAGATATGTTATTGTTTCCATTTATCTGGTGCAAATGTGGACGACTGTTGAGGACGTCCCGTGCGGATCCTAGGTGCTGCCCGGTCTTCTGCCCGCACCACAGTGGAGGCGTCAGACCGAACAATGTTCTGTGCATCACGTCTCCACACGTGTGTTGATCAGGCTGGAAGGAGAAGGAGAAGTTTGGTTTTCTGTTTCTGGGAACGGGACACTACCCTGTAATGATCTTAAGTCACTACCCCAAGGAGTGAATTGCAGGTCAAGCATTCTCTTTCTCCTGGGGTTGCAGGTGAACTTGTGTGTCCTGGGCCACAGGTCACACGCATTGCAGGGCACCATGGCACCTGCCCCCTCCCCACCCCTGGCAACCGGCCTCTGCACCTGCTGTCTCCATGAGGTCCCCGCTGGGCACTTTTCCCAGCTCAACCTCACTTCCTGGGACTCTGGGTCCAACGCCACCTCCTGGAGTCTCCTCTGTCCCCTCCGCTGAGAAGCACATCCTGTGCTCTCTGGTTCCGTGGCCTGCTACCTCGTGTCTCCACGTGACTGATGGGTGTGTTCACGTTTTGTGTTGTTTGTTTTCCCCACTCATTGAGGGTGCTGGCCACGTCCTGCCCACCGCGTTGCTCTTGGCACGTAGAGCGTGCAGTGAGCGCTTACTAAACCGATGTCAGTCAGATGGGAAGGACTGGGTATGGGAATAGCACACACGAATCAGTTAGCGTTGCTTCTTCAGATCGAACTGATACTACAGGATAGAAACCCCACGGGTGTTCCCTTGTTCACTTCATATCCTGGGGACTAGAATCGCTCCTGCATATGGTAGCTGGTCAGCAATTTGGCAGCTTATGCGAGTAACCAGGCTCCGTGCCTGAGAACCTGTAAGGTAAAGATCGTCATGGTGGGAAATGCAGAGACGATTGTTGAATAATGAAGCCATGAGGCCCCAGGGGGCATGAGCTCCCTCAGCAGTTCTGTGGCGTCGGAAACCTACGGGTACTGGGTCGGAGGATGGAGTCATGGAACACCCCAGTGTGGCCCCCGGCCAGCAGCAGGGGCGTGGGCCGGGAACCCGATTCTGGCATGACGTGTTGAAGAGAGGGACAGGGTATCTGACCTGGAGGGACCCAGTGAAGACAGAGAACCAGTCCAGAAACAGAGAATCTGGAAGTCACAGATGGTCAAGGAACTGGTGTTGGGCATAGCTGAGCAAGGAAGATGAAAAGCAGGGTGTGGAGAGAGATCCAAGGTGGCTGACCACTAGCAGCTCAGGATTGTAGCTCCCAGAGAAAGCGCACAGAACGAGAGGACGCCACACTTACAGATGAATTTTTGTTGCCCACGGACCAGAGGTTCCCAGCGGGGGAGCCCCACGGGTCGCCAGCGTGACTCTTGTGCCCAGCGTGGCGGTTTTGCCGGCGTCTTGGCGCGGCGGTTCTCGGTGCAGAGTAAACGGGACTGGTTCCCCTTTTGGTCGACGTTTGGAGCTCCGGGAAGGCAGAGTCCCCTATTTACCTGATTGAAAAAGGGATTCAAGAGGGAGGCCAGACCGGAGATTCCTGGGCAGAAAGGCACCACGAATCTTGATGCCGCTGTTTTGGTCGGCGCAGTGGGTTGCTCAGATTTCGGCGCTGGGAATCAACAAGTTGGACGTCCACTCAGAGACCTAATTTGAAAGTTGGCAATTACAAACGACAGGTGGATAAACTCACAATGATGGGAAGAAACCAGCGTAAAAAGGCTG
>CAUYLG010007057.1:0-35006 GCA_963573385.1 Cacajao melanocephalus | reverse complement strand
AAATAGCCGCGCCGGCCAAAAAAGTCGCGCTGGCGACCCGTGTGGCTCCTCCGCCGGGAATCTCCTAGTCTGTGGGCAACAAGAATTCGTCTGAAAGTGCGGCGTCCACTCGCTCTCTGTGCTTTCACTGGGAGCTACAATCCTGAGCTGTTGTTAATCGGCCATCTTGGATCTCTCCTCAATATGCTACCTTTTGTTGAGATGTGCCCCTTTATGGTTACTAGATGATAGCCTCACGTCCAAGCATCATATCCTGACACAATTGTGTAAAAAAAAAAAAAAAAAAAGCCAAAAAGAGCAGAGAAAATGGGCTTTCTTTAAGCATCTGTTTATTTTTTTTAGGAAGAATATAGTTTCCAGAAGCCTTGTAATGTGACTCATTGGCCAGAACTGAATCCCATGGCAACCCCTAAGTGCAAGGAAGCTGAGAGAATAAATGGCATCATCAGCTTCTACAATAGGAAAAAGATTCAGTCAGTAAGAAGTAGGAGGAAAACGGCTTTTAGGAGTCTAATCATCTGTGCTAAATGTTAGAGGTCTTAGTTGGGTTTAAGCGGGGTTTTTTACTTCCTCCCCACATCTAAATCCAGAGGCCAGAATGCCTGTGAACACCAGAAACAAACTGGAAGAACAATATCAAATGAGCAAGCTGCTGCTTATAGGGAACCTGGCACTCAGTTTACTACCAATTTTAGGCAGAACAGAGATATAGCAGGAGAGATTGACCTTTTGGGAGACCCTTCCCATATCTGCTTTTCAAGAGGTAGTGACAGAAAGCACAAAAGTGCCCTTTATACCTAAGCACGAGGTGTGAAAGAGGAAGTACAGAGCCTAATTTCTGTCATGAGGCACAGGAAACAGATGTGCCCCCCAATGGGATAGATCCAGAGCATGGTCTGTGTTCCAATCAATCAGAATAATTGTGCCTTTTCTCTGGGGAGATGGCCAAAAGATGACAAGTGAGTCTGGGAGGATGGCAGAATAAAAAAGCAGCGTTATCCCTCAGAAGAGTGCTTTTGGCTGGAATCTAATCAGTCTTTTGGATTGATTGATGTTAAGTCTTGGTGAGTTCTGCTGACGCTCCTCTGTACAACTTCCTACTTTGGCCACCTCATTTATGCTGGGAAAAGGACATTCACAGAAACCTTCACGGATCTTCGAAGAAAGTACCTGGTCTCTGCAGATAGATGCAAATGATCAAAGCTCATTTTCAACCCCAGTCTTTAACCACCCATTCTTACGGAGGCTTGCATCCCTCATCATACTCTAAATACTGTTGGCTGCTTGCATTTTGTATGACACTGGGGCTGTCTTCTGATTGCCTGATTGACTCTTTAGTTCTCTCTATTCTAAGACTGTGGTCTCTTTGTTGAGTCTCTGCATCAATGCAGGACATGTGCAGTGGGGATGAGAATGATAAGGAACTCTTATTTTGGAAAGAATACTTTCAGTTGATGTCTGAGCAGGAAGTTAATTAATCTGTTTCCTACTTGAGTAGTCGTAACACATCCTCTGTGACACCATTAAGCATTAGTCCCCAGGCCCCCCAAATCAATAGGGGCATTATTAATTAATCACCACTCTGCACCTAAGAACTGATGACACAAAGCTATCAATGAATGGTAATTGTTTTTTCAAGATCATAGTCTAAAGGAGAGTCACGCCCAGGTTTGAATTCAAGATTTGAACAAAGTAAAGCAGAGACTAATGAATAATAGACCCTGTATGAGAATTTAGAGTAGTCATCAGGTTTCCATACTCCAGGTGGGTGGTGGTGACTGGGCATTCACCCAGACTTTGATACATGGTATGAAAAACAGAAGATTGAGTAAAGCCACGCTATAAGTTCCCAATCTAAATTATTCCAAAGCAACATGTATGTTTCAGGAAGACATAGATGTGGGTTCTGGTAAGGGAGGTTTATCTAAGATCCAAGTGCTGGAAGTCAGTCCCTAGAACTTTTCAAGGGCTGTCTGTATGTTGACATTAATCTACGTATGCGGGGGAAGGTGAGGGCATGGGGGAAGGTGAGGGCATGGGGTGTGTATGTGTGGTGGAAGGTAAAAGCATGTGAGGTGTAAGGGAGCACTCTCCAAGCTGACAGGCCACTGAACACCTGTGTAAGACTCACTCCATCTCAATCTCTAGGAAATAAAAGTAGTTTTAAAAGATTTCTTCTCAAGAAGGCACAAACCTTCTCCCCCCGAGTTCACGGCGCATTTTGTCCTTGTTCCTCTGTACTTGGTCTTTGACGCACAAACATGAAGCATTTTAACAAAGCCTTACTGTTGAGCGTAAAGCATATTGGTGCCCTAGGAGATCCTGGGACAGCTGCCACAGACCCCCTCTATTGGAATGAAAACTTAACATTTTACCCACATTTGGTGAAAGGCTAGTAAAAAGGGCAACATTAACTGCAGGAACATGTGGAAAGTTCATGGAGAAAAAGAAACAAAGAAATAAGAGTTTAACTACACTTGGTGGCATATATTGGGGTGGGACTAACTTTAGGCAATACTAAAAATGTCTAGAATTTCCCCCCTTCTCTGTTCTCAAATGAGTCTAAGCAGAATCAGCCTGTTTAAAACATTGAATATTGTTATATTATAATATGTTTATGGGGGGAATTATTTTCCATGTTAAATTTGTTAATTCATAGAGCAAAGCTAAATAATAATTGTGGATTCCGTAATTGCCATTCATGAAGGGAGACATACAATATCACCTTATCATAGGTGTCAAATTAATATTGCAAGTGAAAACTAATGCCTGAATTCTCTAAGCTCATCATAAACATACTTGACTGTGCAGTATTTCTTAAATGCATTTTATGGACCAACTGCATCACAATCATCAAAGTGCTTATTGGAAACTCAGATTCCGGAGCAACTCATTTAGGTCTCTGGAAGTGCTATTTTGGAGTTTATATTTTACCAAGCTCTGGGTGTGTATTAGCTTCCTATTGCTGCTGCCACAAGTTACTGCGAATTTGGTGGCTAACCACTCCAATTTATTTATCCTCTTACTCTTCTAGAAATCATTTTCACTGGGCTAAACTCAAGATATCAGAGCTTTCTGGAGTCTGCAGGGGAGAACTTGTTTCTGTCCATTTTCTTAGCTCTTGGAGGCTGCCTGGAGGCCTCGTCTCATAACCCCTTTCTTGCGTCACACCACCCTCCTGCTTCCGTCACAATATTCCTACTTCTGCTCTTGTCTCTCGCCTCCCTCTTATAAGGACACCTGTGATTCACAGAACCCACCAGGATAATTCAGAAAAATCTCTCCATCTCAAGATTCTTAATTACATCTGCAAAGTTGTTTTTTTTTTTTTTTAAACCAACAAAATAACATTTCCAAGTTCCAGGGATCAGGACAGGAACATCTTTGGGTTATTGATCAGCCTGCCAATAAATGATTCCTATGCAAACACACATTTGAGAAACATTGTTACAGAGTATAGGAGGCAAGCTTGAGTAACAGGTGTTTCAGTATGTAGGACTTGAATAGTGGCTAAGTGATCTAGATGATAGGCCACACACACACACACACACACACACACACACACACACACATATATATATATATATATATATATATATATATATATATATATATGGTTCAATTGAAAAGTCTGGAATGTTTTTAGAAACTATTTGGATAACCTTTCAGGGGGAAGCTGAAAAGGAGAAGAGCTGTTTCTGCCCTACGTTAGCCTAAGTGAGATGGATTTGAAGGGGTTCTCAGCTTGAAATGTATTTGAGAACGTAAAGTCTAATATCTTACTCACAAATAACAAATACAAAGGTGAGTTTCAAAACAGACTAATTACGAAAAAATTTTACAGACTCTGCTCCTCATATCTAAATTCAACTTTTATTTTTTTTTCAGTTGATCTCATTCCTGTGCCAAACCTTTGGTTCTATGAATTTACTTTTCAGTTTTGGTGATATTTGTTACTTTTCCCGACATTACAAATGCTGATCTTATCTAAATACTCAGGAAAAAAAAAACTTTTTAGGCCTTATTGTTTTCTATTCTCCTCGCCAAGGTAGTTTCTGATGAGATGTCTGCAATTGCTTTTCTCTATGCAATGAATCTTTGATTTCCACTGCCTTAACATTTTTCTCATCATCTTTAAATTGCTTAAACATGATGTACCTAGGAAGTCTTCCAAACTTCTTTCTCTTTCTTTTATATATGTATTCTACCTGGATTTCTGTGAGTTTTATGATTTGTGGGTGGTTTAATGCATGCATTTATTATTTTTGGAAAATTCCCTGCTACTATATCTTCAAATATTTCTTCTCCTCTAATCTTTCCTCTTTTCCTTTTGGATTCTAATGATACATATGCTAGACTATTTGACATTGTCCCATGGCTTTTTGATTCAGTTTTTCTTTTCTGTTCTGGGCTTTAGCAGTTTTTAATTCTCCCAGCTGATTCTTATGTGCCACTAAAGATAAGAGTCACTGAAAGATGCTGTAAGTTCCTCCCACCTGAGTCTTCACAATGGCCCTCCTCTTGTGCCCCACCCCAGAGGGTTAATGCACAGGCAGAGCAGGGCAAACCCAGAGCACCCAGAGCGAGGATTCCTGGGAGCTCCTCCCATGAGCCTCCTCAGATTCCCAAAATACATAATTTGCCAGCAGGGGAAAATACCCACTACTGGTAAATTAGGCACTGAAAGATTCTGTTGAGGTGTGTGTTGGCGTTGTTGTGTTGCGTTGGGGTGGGCTACCCACCTCACACGCAGGTCATCTTCCATACATATTCATGACAAACAGTTTGCCAGGAAAGGGGGAGAACTGGAAAACAGGGACCAACCGAACAGAACCAATGTGGGTTGCAGGAGACTTACAGGCAGAAATTGGGGATCAAAGAGGAAATGTAGTGGTGAGTGTGCCTTTGGAAAAGCTAGTGTAGCTAGGAGCCGTCCTAGGGGCACCAACCTTGAAGAGAAGGGAGCAAGGACAAGAAAGGGACCATGTGAAGGAGGAAGTTGATAAAAAGGAAGGTCCACATGGAAGGGATACAGGATCCAAAGGCAAAAGAGCAACATCCCAGCGTGTTACATGAGCAATGCCTGTGTACTGCACTCACTACATTTCTTACTGGAGCTACATTTACTTTGGCCTTCCAGAGTACAGAGGCCGGCATCCCTCCTATTATCAGGGGATATAAAAATTCTAGGAGGTAGGGGGCAGAATTTCAATAACACCAACACAATTAATTACGTTGTGTAATCACTTAAGGGTATTTAATTCAGTGGTTTAGTGACTTAGTCAATCTGCAGGCAGTTTCTGAGCATTTATTAAATGCAAGGCACCCTGCTAAGGCTCTGAGGCATCTGAATACATTTAGATTTCAGAATCTGTATCTGAAGGAAGCAGCTGCTACTGCTATTTCCTCCTAGCAACTTCAGTAAGGTTCATTGGAGGTGGTGGAGAAATATCCAGGGCATCAGGAAGCCTGCCCTAGTCCTGGCTCAGAGATTCCCAGGTCATGTGATTGAGAGGAAGCTGCCTCCTTGCTCTGATTCCTAGTCTTGAGGTATAGGGAATGTGTAGCTATAACCAAATCCAGGTTCGGGTGCTTGTGGCTCAAAAGTCAAACGTGAGAGAAGAGTTGGTGGGAGGAAAAGCAGGTTTATTTAGAGAGCCAGTAACCTGAGAAGATGGCAGACTAGTGCCCTAAAGTATCAGCTTAAGTGAGTACAAATTAAAGCCTCTTTTATATTAAGGGCATGGGGAAGAGGAGGGGGCTGAGATCAAGAGGTGACTGACAACTGCAGGTATCTGCGCCCTGTGAGGGTCTGCAGAGGTTGAGACTTCTTTGTCCTTGTTCAGGTTGCAATGCTCCCATAAATCTTCTACAAAACTTAGTTAATTGTTTATATAGTTCTCTTTTAATCCCAGAGTTAGTTTTAGAAACTACATGACTGCTTTTTTTGCATATTGTCTCAGGGCTCCAAAATTAGCCTAAATGCAGGAATGGGTAAAGGCCTCTTAAATAAAACTGGAGTTAGTTTTGTTCGTTGTATTCCTATTTCACTGCCATATATGTAAAACTAGTTATTCCCTCCTGGCACTGACACTTCTAGTTTCTATGACACTGTGTTCAGACACTTAGAAAGTTTACAATGTGAAAAGGTAACATCGGCATTGCTTAGATGATTCTCAGGGAAAAATAGCAAAAAGTTTCCTGATAACCTTAACAGTCTGCCATATTCCCCACCTCCCAGCTCTGGAGATCAGGCTGGAATTCCAAATACAAACCATTGTTGTGCTGGAAGCTACCCAACAAAAATCACTGACCTTCTTCCCATAGCAAAGATATATAGTAAGCACATATGTCAAATGCAAGTCCTTTACAATCTCCCTTTTGTTTATGATTTCTCTTTTCATATCCCAAATGCAGTCAAAAAAATTTGGGATGGGATTTCAGATCTAGGCAGGGTTTATAGCTAAATTTCACCTGAACATCTTGCCCTGAGAGAAACGATACAAAGGATCGCTTCACTCTTGGCTTCCTGGAGATGTTTTCTCATGGCTTGGTTGTGAGATGCAGGCTGGTTTTGGTCTCTGCCCTTCTTAGCAGGCAAATCCTGCCAGTCTAGTGACTGTGAGTGATTGGCACCACCTGGTCAGGAGGAGGCTGGGTCAGCATTAACAATCTGTAGCTTTCATTTGCTGCTTTCCCTTTGATATACCTGCCTCTGTCTTGTTATGATGTACAATACACAAATCAGCACACATGTTGTCACAGAAAAAATAGGTCTCCCCACTGCTGGCTGGAACCAGGGCCAAAAATAAAAGGCCTCATCCATTTGATGGCAGCAGAGCCAGAGACTG
The DNA here is from genome assembly GCA_963573385.1 of Cacajao melanocephalus. Lineage (NCBI taxonomy): Eukaryota > Metazoa > Chordata > Mammalia > Primates > Pitheciidae > Cacajao > Cacajao melanocephalus. The sequence continues at coordinate 28,155 of CAUYLG010007057.1, read as the reverse complement.
GTCTTCACAGGTCAAGCCTAGCTTTTTTTCACATGCCTCTGTAGTCTGATCACTCTCCTCTAGTGACCTTGTCTATTTCTCCTATCTGTATCTTTATTCCCGGATTTAGAATAGCAGCATTCATGAAGCTGACCAGGAATGTTATGTCCAAGTGTATTATCCCCAGAGACAAGATTACTCACATCTCTTCTTTAAGAAGTGGAAATATTTTAACTTAATGCCAACCTACAGTAACCAAAACAGTGTGGTACTGGTATAAAGACAGACATGTAGACCAGCAGAATAAGAATGGAGAGCCCAGAAATAAATCCTCATATACATGGCAAAATGATTTTCATCATAGTTGCCAAAACCATTCAATGGGGAAGAGACAGCCTTTCAATAAATACTGCTGGGAAAACCAGATAGTCACATGAAAAAGAATAAAGTTTAACTCATACTTTATACCATATATAAAAATTAACTAAAAATGGATCAAAGAGCTAACTCTCAGAGATAAAACTGTAAGACTCTTAGACAGAAACAAGAGAAAGCTCTATGGCATTGGATTTGACTGTTGTTTCTTGGATATCCCACCAAAAGCACAGGCAACAGAAGAAAGATAAGTTGGAAATCATGAAAATTAAAAACTTTGTATATCCAAGAACGCTATCAACAGAGCTAAATGAAAACCCATCAAATGGGAGAAAATATTTGCAAATCTTGTATCTTATAATAAATTGATAGCCCGGATTATACTGTCAATCTGAAATCATCGCAAAGATAAAAACTTATTTTTTTTTCTTTTAACTTTTATTTTAGGTCCAGGGGTACATTTGTTAAATAGGTAAACTCAAGTCACCATGGTTTGGTGTACAGATTATTTCATGACCCAGGTGTCACGTTCACGACTACACCAACTGTTATGCTCAGGGTTAGTTTCCACCCCATGCTGAGGTCTGGAGAGAGTGGGTGGATGAGTAGGAAGAACACCTGGGGGGGCCATAGGCAGGTGAAAGATGATTTTATTCAGCAGCAGCTTTCATCAACAGCTTCCTCACACTGCTCACCCTGTCTCGGCTGCTTAGTCCAGCAGACCCCACACACAGTTACACAGCCAGCTGTTCCTCGCCTTCAAGGTCAGCAGCTTAACTCTTTTACTCTCTGGGCATGAGGGAGCCGAGCTTCGTCCTGCCTCCCATCTGTCCATCTGCAAAGATGAACAGCTTTGGCTCTCTCTCTTTCTCTGGGCACCAGTGTGCCTATACCAGATCAGCAGGGCAATTATACCTTTTATAGAAAATAGTGGCATAGAGCCAAGTGACGGCCTTCCCAAATAGTGACATAGCACCAAGTGTAGCCTTCCCATGGCTACATGGCTGTGATAACAAGTGGAGTTATAGGCCTGCGCTCTGAACTCGTTGAGTCACGCAGGATGCAAACAGCCTACCTCGGCGTATCCTTGACCAAAACACAGCCATGTTCCTTACACTCCACGCCCTAGGCTGAGGGAAACATAGGCCTTAGATACATAGGTTATACACATAATCTTTGGGTACATAGGCTCGAGATACACACACAGGCTTTATACATAAGTTTGGGGCACATCAGTTTGATATACGTTCTTGGCACACAGGCCTCACATTCCACCCCCTTGGCTGAGGGAGTTTTCTTAATGTGGCTCCGTGCACATAGGGCAGCACTCTGAACTCATACGTTGCAGCAGCAATACGGAAAGCAACAACCTCCCACTCATATTCCTATTATGCTACCTATAATTATTAGAGCCCAACATAGGGTAGAGCCCAGAGATGCCCACTGTCTCTGCAGGAGGTTGTCGATAAGGCGCTCAATCTCCTTAATCTCCCGTGACACCTGTTGTAAAGCTGCTGTTATGATCTGGTGGTTGTCAGGGATAAGTGTACAATATTGTGTCTCCACAAGGGCACCGGTGTCACCCTAGGAGGCTGTGACTGTGTCTAAGGCCATCCGGTTTTGCAGTACCACCTCCCTGATCTGATTAACCTCATCAGTTAACAAACAGAGAGCACTTGAGTATAATTCAGGGCCTGAAATATGTGCTCTGCAAGGGCTGTAACTTGCATTTCTACGGTAATGACATCTGCTCCAGGCAGTTATTGCTAAGGTGCAGAGCCACCAGGGGGCCCACTACATTCGCAAAAAGCAGGAACGTGGCGCTTCCCAGTTATAATGGCAACAGGCAATGTGGGAAGCACAGTGGCAGGCTCATAAGGCCACCGCCAGGTACAATGTCCAGTCCAATTGGCTGACAGATATGGCCATCCTGTGTCCCGACAGACCCATAAACTCCCAGGAGGCACAAAGTCCATGGGGGCCTGGCCTTGGTAAGGCTGCTTGATCCACCACACCGTTGGTGTGGTGACAAGTGTTATGTTTGCACAAACCCCAGCAGGCAACCATCCCACAGTGACTTGTGCTGCTCTATGCATCATGAAACCTGCAATGTTGGCATCGCGTGTCCTCCCATTAGCCAGCCCTATCCATCACGGACACTACAAGTTAGCCAGGGAGCAGGCTTGCCATGGGTTTTGCAACACCCCCTATCCAAAGTCCACCATGTTGTGCTGCACTCATTGTAGGACCCCAAGTCTCTAGCTATGTCCAGTTCTGCACAGAAGCTGGGTGTACGTGACAGGGCAAGCCATCCACCCCTGCTGCTGGAAGGGCCATGCAGATCCAACAAGTGGAGATACTGGTCACCTGGGCGTAGGCATGGGCCCAGTCCATGATGCTGTTGGAGCATGCCAACCTGCAGAGAGGGTACCTTCCCCTTCTTTATGGCATGGGTTCCCCAGTCCAACTAATGGCCTTCTGCCTTCCCAAGGGCTGCCATAGCAGTGATCACTTCATGTATGCGGTGTCCCACATAGGAAGCAAGAACAGTGGCTAGAAAGCCAAAAGCGTCCGGGGGTGCTGAGCCCAACACAAGATCCCTCATGTGGGAGGTAAAGTGTTCATCATCTGTCCCCTGGGGATTCAGATCAAACAGCCTGCCACATACCCAACTCCCAGAGTACCTGCCCCAAGTCAGTTTATGATTGCCATTTACTCGCATTTTCTGGTATCTCTCCGGCATCATTCCAAACAGTCCGTAGGGCTGCTGCCGTTAGCCACTCCATTCATATGTGGTCACTGTGCCCTTGTGGGGACACAGTGTTGTACATCATCCCTGACAACCACTGGAACATAATGTCAGCTTTACAAGAGGTGTCATGGGAGATTAAGGTGATTGAGTGCCTTACTGACGAACCCCCACAGAGATAGTGGGCATCTCTGAGCTCTACCCTATATTGGGCTCTAATAATCATAGGTTATAACAGGAGTATGAGTGGTAAGATGTTGCTCTGTGTATTACTGCTGTAACCTATGAGCTCAGAGTGCTGCTCTGCATGCACAGATCCCCACTTAGAAAGCTCTCTTGGCCTAAGAGGTGGAAGGTAAGGCCTGTGCGCCAAGACTATATATCAAACTGATGGGCTCTAAACTTACATATAAAGCCTGTGTGTGTATATCAAGACTACAGACCCAAAGATTATGTGTATAACCTGTGTATCCATGTCTCCCTCGGCCAAGGGCGTGGAGTGTAAGGAACATGGCTGTGCTTTGGTCAGGGATAGGCCATAACATGGGAAGGCCATCACTTGGCTCGATGCCACTATCGTTTGTAAAAGGTATAATTGCCCTGTCAACACTGGGAAGGTGCTGGCATCCAGAGAAAGAGAGAGAAAGCCAGAGCTGTCCATCTTTATAGATGGACACGGGGAGACAGGACACAGGCTTGGCTCCCTCATGCCCAGAGAGAGAAAGAGTTAAGCTGCTGACTCTGAAGCCAAGGGAGAGCCAACCATGGCTGCTGCAGGCGTGGGGGCAGCAGAAGCCACAGAGCCAGAGCCGACTGCCAGAATAGGGTGAGCAGTGTAGAGAGCTAGTGTAAGAAAGCTGTTCATGAAACCTGCTGCTAAATACAATCATGTTTCACCTGCCTATGGCCCCCTGAGTGGTGTTTCTACTCATCCACCCCTCCCTTCAGACCGCAACATGAAATTTGGCACAGTCGTAAACCTGACACCAGGTAATAAGTATAGTACACAATAGATATGTTTTCTGATCTTTTGTCTCTGACCCTCAAGTAGCCCCCAGTGTATGTTGTTTCATTCTTTGTGTCCACATGTTCTCATGATTTAGCTCCCACTTATAAGTGAGAACATGTGGTATTTGATTTTCTGTTCCTGCATTAGGGACATGACCATTTTTTTAGCCTGCATAGTATTCCATGGTGTATGTACCCTATTTTCTTTATTCAGTCTACCACTGATGGACATTTAGGTTGATTCCATGTCTTTGCTATTGTGAACAGTACTGCAATGAACATACATGTGCATGTGTCTAGTAAAACGATTTATATTCCTGTGGGTATATACCCGATATACCATTGTGACTGGTGTGAGACGGTATTTCTTTGTGGTTTTGATTTGCATTTCCCTAGTGGTTAGCGAGGCTGAGCATCTTTTCATATGCTTATTGGCCACGTGTATGTCTTTTTCTGAAAAGTATCTGTTCATGTCCTTTACCCACTTTTTAACAGCGTTGTTTTTTGCTGGTAAATTTATTTACATTCCTTATAGGTTCTGGGTATTATACCTTTATCAGGAGCATAGTTCAGCAATATTTTCTCCCATTTTGTAGGTTGTCTGTTTACTCTGTTGACAGTTTCTTTTCCTGCACAGAAGCTCTTTAATTAGGTCCCGTTTGTCAATCTTTGCTTTTGTTGCAATTGCTTTCGACATGTCATGAAATCTTTGCCAGTATCTATGTTCAGAATGGTATTTCCTAAGTTCTCTTCCATGGTTTTTATAGTTCTAGGTTTTACATTTAAGTCTTTAATCCACCTTGAGTTTATTTTTGTATATGGTGTAAGGAAAGGGTCCAGCGTCAGTCTTCTGCATATGGCTAGCTAGTTATCCCAGAACTATTTATTGAATAGGAAGTCCCTTCCCTTTGCTTGTTTTTATCAGGTTTGTCAAAGATAAAATGGTTTCAGGTATGCAGTATTATTTCTGGGCTCTCGATACTGTTCTACTGATCTCTTGATTCAGTGTCTGTTCTTGTACCAGTACCATGCTGATTTGGTTTCTGTAGCCCTGTAGTATACTTTGAAGTCAGGTAGAGTGATCTCTCCAGCTTTGTTCTTTTTGCTTAGTATTGCCTTGACTATTCAGGCTTTTTTTTGGTTCCATATAAATTTTTAAATAATTTTTTTCTAGTTCTGTGAAAAAATGTTACTAGTAGTTTCATAGGAATAGCATTGAATCTATGAATTGCTTTGGGCAATCTGGCCATTTTACTGAGATTAATTCTTCCTTTCTGTGAGCATGGAATATTTTTTTTCCATTTGTTTCTGTTATCTCTGATTTATTTGAGCAGTGTTTTGTAATTCTCATTGTAGAGATCTTTCACCTCCTGGGTTAGTTGTATTCCTTGGTGTTTTATTCTGTTTGTGCCAATTGTGAGTGAGATTGCATTCTTGATTTAGCTCTTGGCTTGGCTGTGGTTGGTGTATAGGAATGTCACTTATTTTTTGTGCATTGATTTTGTATCCTTGAAACTTCAGTAAGGTTACCAGCTCAAGGAGCTTCTGGGCTGAGACTGTGGGGTCTTCTAGACATAGAATCATGTCATTTGCAATAAAGAATTGTTTGACTTTCTCTTTTTTTTTTTTGAATGTGTTTTATTTCTTTGATTGCTCTGGCCAGGGTTTCCAATACTATGTTGAATAGAAGTAATAAAAGAGGGCATCTTTGTCTTGTGCCAGTTTTCAAGAGGAATGCTTCCAGTTTTTGCCCTCTCAGTATGATATTGGCTGTGGGTTTGCCATACATGGCTCTTACTATTTTGAAGTGTGTGTGTTCAATGCCTAGTTTATTGAGCATTTTTAACATGAAGTGATGTTGAATTTCATTGAAAGGCTTTTCTGCATCTCTTGAGACAGTCATGTGGTTTTTGTCTTAGATTTTGCATATGTGAAGAACTGTATTTATTGATTTATGTACATTAAACCAACCTTGCACCCCAGGGATAATGCCTACTGGATCATGGTAGATCAGCTTTTTGATGTGCTACTGGATTCAATTTGCCAGTATTTTGTTGAGGGTTTTTGTATCTATGTCCATCAAGGATACTGGCCTGAAGTTTTCTGTTTTTTTTATTGTGACTTTGCCAAGTTTTGGTATCAGAATAATGCTGGCCAAGTAGAATGAGTTGGAGAGGAGTCCCTCCTCCTCAATTTTGTGGAACACTTGCAGCAGGCATGGTACCAGCTCCTCTTTGGACATCTAGTAGAATTTGGCTCTGAATCTGTCTGGTCCTGAGCTTTTTTTGGTTGATAGGCTATTTATTACTGCTTCAATTTCAGAACTCAGTATTGTTCTTCTTGGAGATCTCATTTATTCCTGTTTCAGTCTTGAGAGAATATTTATATCCAGGAATTTATCCACTTTGTCTAGATTTTCTAGTTTGTTGCATAGAAGTGTTTGTAGTAGTCTCTGATTATTTGTATTTCTGTGGGGTCAGTGGTAACATTCTTTTTGTCATTTTTAATTGTGTTTATTTGGATCTTCTCTCTTTTCTTTTTATTAGCCTAGCTAGCAGTCTGTCTTATTAATTTTTCCAAATAACCAACTCCTGGATTCATTTTTTTTGTATGTTTTTTGTATCTCCACGTCCTTAAGTTCATCTTTGATTTTGGTTATTTCTTGTATTCTGCTAGCTTTGAGGTTAATTTGATCTTTCTTCTCTAGTTCTTATAGTGGTGATATTAGGTTGTTAAATTAAGATCTTTATGACTTTTTAATGTGAGAATTTAGTACTATTAATTTCTCTCTTAACACACCTTAGATGTGTCCCAGAGATTCTGGTACACTGTATCTTTGTTCTCATTAGATTCCAAGAATTTCTTGATTTCTGCCTTAGTTTAATTATTTACCCAAAAGTCAGTCATAAGCAGGTTGTTTAATTTCCATATAATTGTACGGTTTAAGTTATTTTCTTCATATTGAATTCTATTTTTATTTCACTGTGTTTCAAGAATGTGAAGAATCCAAGTTTTAAAGGGTTTATTCAAGTGAAGACTTTAAGGGGAGCCACTCAGAAAACGGACCCCAAAAAGAAGGGGTCGTTGCACTGAAATGAAGAAGATGAGGCTTTGCTTATGGGCAGAAGCAAGAAAGCTTTGTGAGATTACATTTTCCAAACAGTGCTGACTTATAAGTTAAAACACTTTGATTGATTACAGTTTTTCTCTTTTCATAAAAGGTAGATTTAACATTTCATCTTGAGCAGTTTGATTAAAGGTCTTCTGCCACCTGGTCTGGGTACTATACATAAAAAGGAAGGAAATTAATCTATAATAAAAGGTCAGTAATTAAGAGGGAAGGGGTCTTATCTCTGGAATCAGTCTTTTACAGCATTTTGCAGGGCAAAGAAAAAAGAAAAGAGAAGAAATGAGTTAATCTGTAATCAGATAAGCAAGGGTTGTAGCAGCTTGCTATGTGATTTAGGTCTCACAGTCACATTTTCTTTAAGACTCAAAGTAATTGAAAGTTCCAACAGCTTTAATCTAAATTATTTTCACAATATAAAAAAACTCCTATGATTCAACAACAACAAAAAACAAATAACAAGTTTTTAAAATTAAATTTTACTGTTTGAAATTTTTTTAAATAATAAATTTAAAAAGCATACTTCACTATTCAAGCATCTTTTTAAATTTCTCATTTTATACTGAGTAGAGTTCAAAGCAACCTTCTTTCACTCTCTTCCATATTTCTCATCTTCTCTCAGCATATGGTAATCAACAGGCAGTTAATAAATATTTGTGTAATCTATGCTTAGGATTTTATATTTATATTTTAAACTGAACATACCTGTTTATGATTCCCTCCTTAAGAAATTGGATTTTTTTTCCTTAAAATTTTTTTTTCTAATTTCTGTCTAGGGAAGCGTTATGTGGAAATAGTTTTCCAGAGTAGGATTCATGTGTATTGAGGCAACCCCCAATGTTTTATTTTTAAGAAAGGAGGCAAGGTCTGTAGTAAAAATAGCTGTCTGCATTAGATGGGATGGAGTAGTGAAAGGCTGCTGGTGTTGATCTAAAGACTGAAAATCTAATCCAAGATGAGAGACAAAATCAAAGGAAGGGCATTCCAAGCAAGGGAACAATTTATACAAAAGTGAAGAAATCTCCAAACAGTTCAGCACTTTTGAAATGCAAACAAGTGTGGGGACAGGGTGGAAAGAAGAAAATAGGAGAGGGGCTGAAACCCAGGGTATGTCTTGGCAGAAACCAGATAACAAAAACCTCATGAACTATACCAAAGAATTTAAGTTTATATGTCCTTGAAGATGACAAGCAAGGGACTGAATGTTCATGAGATCACCCTGACAACCCTGGGGAGACTGGAATTGAAGTAGCATTGTTGCTGGGGTAAATATCTAAGATTTGTTGTCCCCTGACCACAAAAACTAGGACACGGACACACAGACACTGAGGTTCAGAGTGGCAGTTCAATAGGCAAAAGAAAGAGAAAAGCTCTCTATGCTAGAGAGAGAGGGGTCCCAACTGGGTTTTCTGTTTCCACGGTAAAATGCAGGTTTTACAAATGAGCTTGAGGAGGCAGTGTCTGATTCACATAGGTCATGAAAGATTGGTCTGAACAGGTGTGCCATTTGCATAAAGCCTGAAAAATTGGTTAGAACTAGGTGTGCCATTTGCATAAGGCATGAAAGGCTGGCCACCACCACCCTAATCGTTTATTACGCAGATAGGTTTTCTACCTGGCAATGTTGTTTGTTTCGTTACTGTACACATGGTAACAAAGAAAAGGGAAGATGGAACCGCCATGTTGAACATGGCTGACCCCAGGTAGCCCATTTCCATTGGCACAGCTACCTGCACTCCCCCATGCAATTTCCAGCTTTGTTATCTATATTTATAACTTGATTTTTCAAGCTCCTGTTTGCTAGAAAAAAATAATTTCGGGGGCTGCTTTTTGTTAGAAGGAAAGCCTTGCCAAGGACTCTTTTACGCTCACTATCTGCCTAAATAATTTCTTTCTGTCTCCTGTATCGGAATGAAGAAGAGGTGCAACTTGGACGAGAGATCAGTAGCAATATAGCTGGGAAATAGTGATCATCTGAGAGGAGAGTGGCCATCTGGTTGAGTGAAAGGCAACAGGTGGAAATAAAATGAAGACAGTAGGTTTGATGAGTAACTGACCACCTGTGGGGGAATAAGGATGTTTGCCTGAGAGGATGGAGTGTTGGAATGGTTTTGTGGAGGGTGGGCAGTCGAGCGGTTCAAGCCAGTACATTTAGGCAGAGATGCCCTACCTCTTGGCTTATACTAGTGAGTTCACCTGGATAAAACTTTTACTCCTAAGCAGTGACATTCTGCCTCACCTACCTTGCAAGTTCTTCTATTATAAGGCATAGAAAAAGACTCAAGTGTCTATTTAAGTTGATTCTTTGTGCAGGTTAGATTTTTTTCTAGACTAACTTCAGTCTCCAAAATTCACATTAGTATTACTTAATAAGGTCCTCAACAATAGAACAAAAGCTGTTTTCAGACTTCAAGTGCCCACAAGGAACTCCTTGGAAATATGTCCTATTAATCCTGCGTGTTCCTTCTAAGCCAAACACTGATCTATGAACCCCCTCAATCAAGTATCTCTGCTCTTCTCCATGGTATCACTATTGCTGCCTTCACTTTTTCTCTTTAATGTCACCTTTTCTCTCTCAGTTTACCTCTTTCCCCTGGGCAAAGATGTTGCTAAAACTATGCAACCAAACTGCCTCCCTAATCAAGATTCGGAATAATAACAGAGCACTGCTCCAATGGAGCATCCCTTGCTTTTCAGGACTGCCTGAAAAGCTTCCTACCTCTAGGTGACATTCTTACCTGCAGCCGAGTAAAGCAGTCCGCCTCCCATGCAGTTGTTCTTTAGGATTTGCTAGGGATTAATTCTTTCTTTTCAGCTGTACCTTGTCAGAGACCACGAATGAACAAAGAAGAACATCAAGAAATAGGAGATAGGCTGCGTTTGGCTTTGTCTGGCATTCACTCCTATTTACCAGGCCAAGTTTCTTGATGCTGTTGTGACAAGGCATTATTCTGGGTGGAAAGCTTGGAGCTAGAATGCATGTGGCTGCCACACAGCTAGCTCTGTCAGCTTGGAACTAGCATGGAGTGAACCTGCCTGTTAATTTATACGTGAACACACACGAATCTCTCATTCACACCCTGGATGGCTGGTTTGTTCTTGCACACAGATGAGTCTAAAAAGCTTTGGCCCTCTGGCATTCCACAGATGAGATTCTCATTAGCAATGGCAGTTCCCTCTCTGACTCAGTGGAGGAAGTATCATGGGCTTCAATCCTAGCCTCTCATTCTCTCCGTATTTAAAACTAATAATAATATTTAGCAAATTTGAGTCCGTTCTACTACTAGCAGATCCATGTAAAGAGCTTTACAGACTGTCACCCACCCAGTCCCTGCAAACATCTGCTGAGAAGTCACTGCCTAACAGTGGATGTGTTCCCCATTTCTAAAATTTCCCCAAAACAATTGCCATCTTCTTTCCTGGACAAAATAATTGCTGCTCTAATTTCCCTGCTCTCTAACCCTATCTTTAGATTCACAATCAGTTCCTGAATCCTCAGGGACCCCTGCTCTAATGCTTTCTTCTTTAACTATATCCCAGCACACTCTATCTAACATAGTTCTAGGACCATGGACATTATGGTGGCAAGAATTTATCCATCAGCCAGGTCACCTCTAACTTATAATAATAACAAAATTTAAATATGATTTTATACTTACCCCCAAACTCGTTGTATACATTAAATGTATATCTAGCTTACTATATGCCAATCACACCTTAATAAAGTAGTTTTAAAAGATAACTTTAATTCAATTTAAATTATTTAGATTATTAATAAATTGAATTACGTTTCAATTTAACTATGATGTAGTCTAAAATAGAAATATGATTTTTAATATATTAAATGTAATGATAATTATTTACTGTTTTAAACAAAGGTAACAAATATTCAAAATTTATTCCTCCCTAGTGATCTGACCTATGCTCTTCAGATTATTCCCACATATTGTAAGTCTATGGTAAAAATACCTATCCTTGTGTTCCACTATTCCTCCCTTCCCAACTCTGTGTTCAGTGACATCACATTAATAGCTGCCTAAAATCAGCCATGGGAATATTTAGACCAGAGAAGAAGGGAAGTCCTACAAATCAAGGCTTAGTGTATTGTTTTGCTGGTTTTCTAGACCAGGAATCACCAAACTAAGGCAAGTGGGTCAAATCTGGCCTACAAGCTAGGAATGAGTTTCACATTTTCAAAGGATTATAGAAAGAAAGCAAAGAATATGCAACACAGAACGTATGTAGCCACAAAGCTTAAAACGTCTACTCTCTGTCTTTTTACAGAAAAATTTACTCACTCCTGGTGAGTGAGTAAATAGCACAAGGCTTGACACACTATGGCCCATTGGCCAAATCCAAATTGTCACTTGTTTTATAAATGAAGTTTAACTAACACAGTCAGGCTCATCATTTACTTACTGTCCATGGCTGTTTCCATGTCACAATGGCAGAGCTGGGCGGTTTGCAGGCCTTTGTGACAGGCTTGCAAAGCCTGAAATATTTACCATGTGACACTTCACGAGTTTGCCGAGCCCTGTCTAGACTAAACAAAATAATGAAGAAAAGTTAATAATACAGATTAAACTTCAAAATGTGTTATATCTGTAGCTGTCACATTGCAAATAGTACACACATCTAGAAAACATTCAGATAATTTAACAACTATTATCTGAATCCACAAAGAACACTCTCTGGTCATCGGTGAATGAGTGAAGTTTCAATGTATCTTTTCTTTTGCCACTGTTTTCTTACTTGTTAATGTAAACAGAAATAACAGCCAACACCATTTGGGAACTACAGTTGTCTGTCCATTGTAATCGTGGGTTAGCCATTGATGTGAGTTCCGCAAAAAGCAGAGCATTCTGCAAGAAAATATTTGCTATATGGAGTTTATAATACAGTGTATTGTATATTTTGTTATTTGTAAATTATGTGCCATATACATTCTTTATATCAGTACATGAATGTACATGAATGTATACATGGGTATACATGAGTAAATATGTTCCTTTTGGCTCAGAGAACCAGTGTTTAAACATTTACCAACATGCCATCCAGCTACTTAATGGGGCCTGGTAAAGCTAATATACAGAGTAACTATAGCACCATCTGAGTCGTTAATGGAGGATAAAAGTCCTACACAAAAGCGGGAAAGAGGTAATAATAACTAGCAATGTTAAAATCAGAATTGCTATGGGAGAAAAGGGTTATGTTTTATCAAAAGATCTCACGTGTGAGAAAAAGTGCTGATCACAGTATGTGACTTGTCAGGTTCTAATTTTGATACTTGCAGTATCTAAGATACCTTCTGCTCTATAAAATAAAGTCACTAAAAGATCTGGCCTTGCAGGCAATCTCTCCATTATGGTTTATTGCTGAGAGTAAAATTATCTAGAGATTCATCAAGGTTGTTGCATGTATCAATAGTTTGTTCTTTGCGTTGTTGTATATCGTCTCATAGTTGTTGCTGCTTTTTTTTTTAAACTGTCTACTCATTAAAGGACATCTGATTGGTGTTTTATTTTGTTTTTAGCTATTAAAAATGAAATAGCTATGAACATTCATGTACACGTTTTCATGTGAGTATAAATTTTCTTTCTCTAGGTTGGACAAACGAAAGTGCAATTGCTGGGTGTTTTCATAAGAAAAACTAAATGCAATTGCTGGGTCATTTCATAAGAAACTTCCAAACTATTTTCCAAAGTGGTTGGTTCCATCATTTTGCATTCTACTAGCAATTTATGAGTGATCTCAGGATCCTTGCCAGCATTTGGTGTGGTCATTATTATTTTTAAAGCTTTAGCCATTCTGATAAGTGTAAATGATATCACATTATGGTTCTAATATGCATTTTTCTATTGATTTATGACATTTAACATCTTCTCATGCTTATTCAACATCTATTTTTCTTCTTTAGTAAAATGTTTCTTCATTTCATTTGTCCTTATTCTAAATGAAATGGCTTATTTTTGTTGCTTGTTTTTTGTTTTTTTTTTTACTGATGAGGTTTGGGAGTTTTTATATATCCAAGATATTAGTCTTTTGTCAGATATATGGTTGCAAATGTTTTCTGCCAGTTTGTAACCTGTCTTTTCAGCCTCTTCAGAGGGTTTTTCTTAGGATGGAAGTTTTTCATTCTGATAAGATTAATTTATCAGATTTTCCTTGTTTTTCTTAATTTTGGTGTATCTTAAAAATTTTGTCTAACTATAGATCCTGAAAATGTCCTCCTATTTTTCTTTTGTAGGAGGCTTAAGAGTTTTCCTTTTTACATTTGTTTGTGATCCCATTTGAGTTAATTTTTATAGAAAGTGATACTTGTTAACTATTTGTGGCTAACTTTTATATCCAACTTCACGAAAGATATTGGTTTATAGTTTTTGGTTTGTACTATCTTTAGCTGGTTATGTTATCAAGTTAATCCCAGCTTCATAAAATGAACTAAGTTTTCCCTTCTCTTCTGTTTTCAGGAAGAGATAGTATAAAATTGGCATTAATTCTTTAAATCTTTGGTAAAATTGTGTAATTCTACGTGAAACCACCTGGACCTGGAAATTTTTTTTGAGAGTCTTTAAATTACAAATTTAATTTCTTTAATGATAAAAAAATCTATCTAACTATTGAGCCCAATCCAGCAAGTTTTGTTTTTGCTGTTGGGTTTTTTTTTCTTTCTTTCTTTCTTTTCCTCTCTCTCTCTTTTTTAGAATGGAGAGTCATTATATGTTTTAGATTTATAATTTCTGAGAATATTGTGAAGATATTGATATGGTTTGGCTCTGTGTTCCTACCCAAATCTCATCTCTAATTGTAATCCCCACATGTTAAAGGAGGGACATAGTGGGAAATGATTGGATCATGGAGATGGATTTTCCCCTTGCTGTTCTTATGAAAGTCAGTAATTTCTCGTGAGATATAGTAGTTTGATAAGTGTCTTCACTTTCCCTTTCTCTCTCCCGCCACCATGTAAGATGTGCCTGCTTCCCTTTCCCCTTCTGCTGTGATTGTTAAGTTTCCTGAGGCCACCCAGCCATGTGGAACTGTGAGTCAATTAAACCTCTTTTCTTTATAAATTACCTAGTCTCAGGCAGTTCTTTATAGCAGTGTGAGAACAGACTAATATAGAAAATTGGTACTGGCAGAGTAGGATACTACTATAAAGATAATTTGAAGATGTGAAATTGAAAATGGAACTGTGTAATGGGCAGAGATTGGGACAGTTTTTGGAGGGCTTAGAAGAAGACAGGAAGATGTGAGAAAGTTTGGAACTTCCTAGAGACTTCTTAAATGTTTTTGACCAAAATGCTGACAGTAACATGGACAATGAAGTCCAGGCTGAGGTGGAACTTGAGGGAGATGATTTAGGGTATCTGGTGGAGAAAGTTCTAAGCAGTAAAGCATTCAAGAGGTAATCTGGCTAATTCTGAAAGTATTATGCATTCACAAAGACATTATCTGGAACTGGAATTTTATTTAAAAGGGAAGCAGAGCATAAAAGTTTGGAACCTGAATAGAAAAGCAAAACCCATTTTCTGGGGATAAATTCAAACCAGCTGCAGAAATTTGCATAGTTAACAAGGAACCAATGTTAATAACCAAGACAATGGGAAAAATGTCTCCAGCGCAAGTCAGAGGTCTCCATGGTAGCCCCTCCCATCACAGGCCCAGAGTCCTAGGAGGGAAAAATGGTTTTGTGGACCTGCTCTGTGCAGCATTGAGACTTGGTGACCTTCATACCAGCAACTTCAGCTCTGGCTGCAACTAAAAGGGGCCAAGGTCCGGATACAGTGGCTCACACCTGTAATCCTAGCACTTTGGGAGGTCAAGGCAGGTGGATCACCTGAGATCAGGAGTTCGAGATTAGCCTGGTCAACCTGGTGAAATCATGTCTCTACTAAAACAAAAAAATTAGCTGGGCAAGGTGGTGGACACCTGCAATCTCACCTACTTGGGAGACTGAGTCAGGAGAATCACTTGAATCCAGGAGGCAGAGGTTGCAGTGAGCCAAAAAAAAAGGAGCTGAAAAAAAAGAGGTGGGGGGCCAAGGTATAGCTTAGGTTGTTGCTTAAGAGGGTGCAGGTCCCAAGCATTGGTGGCTTCCATGTGGTGTTTGGTCTACAGGTGCACAGAAGACAAGAATTGAGCTTTGGGAACCTTTGCCTAGATTTCAGAGGATGTATAGAAACACCTAGATGTCCAGGCCAAAGTCTGTTGCAGAGGCAGAGCTCTAATGGAGAACCTCTACTAGGGCAATGCAGAAGAGAACTGTGGGGTTGGAGCCCTCATACAGAGTCTCCACTGGGGCATTGCCTAGTGGTGCTGTGAGAAGAGGGCCACAATCCTCCAGACCCAAGGATGGTAGATTCACTGACAGTTTGCACCAGGCACTTGGAAAAGCTGCAGGCACTTAACACCTACCTATGAAAGCAGCCACAGAGGCTGTACCTGCAGAGCCATGGGTTCAGACCTTTCCAATGCCTTAAATTAGCATGTCCTGGATGTAAGACATGGAGTTGTCAACACTAAAAATTCAAGACAGGTCTCAATTAATTTAGAGTTTATTTTGCCAAGGTTGAGGATGTGCTCATGACACAGCCTCAGGAAGTCCTGATGACATGAGTCCCTGGGGGTTGGGGCATAGCTTAGTTTTATATATTTTAGGTATACATTAGACATCAATCGATATATGTGAGAAGTACATTGGTTCAGTCTGGAAAGGTGGGACAATTTGAAGCAAAGTCAGGAAGGCTCAAAGTGGGGAGAGGGCTTCCAGGTCACAGACATTGTTCTGAGCTTTTGATTACCTTTTCCAAAGGAAGCAATCAGATATGCATCTACCTCAGTGAGTAGAGGGGTGACTTTGAATAGAGTGTGAGGCAGGTTTGCCCTAAGCAGTTCCTAGCTTGACTTTCCCCTTTAGCTTAGTGATTTCAGGGCCTCACGATTAATTTTCCTTTCACAGAGCCAAAGAAGGTTTTGGAGCTTTAAGATTTAATGACTGCCCCACTGGGTTTTGGACTTGTATAAGATCTGTGGCCCCTTTGTTTGGGCCAGTTTCTCCCATTTTGAATGGCAAAATTTACCCAATCCCTGTACACCCATTGTGTCTAACTAACTTGTCTTCAATTTTACAGGCTCATAGGAAGAAGGGACTTGCCTTGTCACAGAGGAGACTTTGGGCTTGGACTTTTGAGTTAATGCTGAAATGAGTTAAGTCATTGGGGGACTGTTGGGAAGGCACAATTGGCTCTGAAATGTGAAAAGAGCTTGAGATTTTAGAGAGGCCAGGGGCCAAATGATATGGTTTGGCTCTGTGTCCCCACCCAAGTCTGATCTCAAATTGTAATCCCTGTATATCTAGGGAGGGACCTGGTAGGAGGTGATTGGCTCACAGGGGTGGATTTTCCCCTTGCTGTTCTCATGATAGGGAGTGAGTTCTCATGAGATCTGGTAGTTTGATAAGTGTCTGAAAAAAGGTGCTTCCCACTTCTTTCTTTCTCCTGCCACCATGCAAGCCATGCCTGCTTCCCTTTCACCTTCTGCCATCAATACAATCAACTTCTGATTGTAAGTTTCCTGAGGCATCTCAGCCATGCAGAACTATGAGCCAATTAAACCTATTTTCTTTACAAATCACCCAGTCTCAGGAAGTTCTTTATAGCAGTATGAAAACAGATTAATACAGATATTTTTACTTATCTTGACTATCCTTTCTTTGCCAAGATTTTCTAATTTCTCATTTGTTTCAAGAGAATTCATAACTGCTTATTGAGGCCCTTTGATGGTTGCTTTAAAATACTTATTAGATAATTCCAACCTCTAATTCCTTTTGGAGTTTGTTTCTGTTGATTTTCCCGGTTCTTGGTATGACCAGTGATTGTCAGTAACATTCTGAACTTTTTGAATATTATGTGATGAAACTCTGCAATCTATTTAAGCTCTTTCAGTTTTTCAGGCAGTTCTTCTGTTGAGGTATTATCTGAGGTCTAGGTGGTTGAGTATTTTCAGCTACCCAGTTGGCCCTGGTGACATGACAGGACAGAAGCAGAGAGGGTGAAGCCCCCTTCTGGACCGTCTCATTAAGTCTCACTGCTGCTGGTTGGGGATGGCAGCTTCATGCATCGGTGGACCCAGCTAACACAATCATAGTAGAACAATCTGAACACTGCGTGTTTCAACTGTACGGAGAATGCAGAATTCATATTCAATCTCCCTGACACTTCACCTGTGAGAAAACTGGATCACTGTCACCTACTTCTGCCAGGAGAGGGAAAGAAGACCAGCTCCCTGCTCACCCAGGCTGACAACGTCTGGAGGAAAACTACAGCATGCCACCTGCTTCCAAGGGTAGGGGAAAGAGAGTATGGAAGATCAACTTTCTGTTCAGCTCTGCTGACTCTACAAGAGCTTAGGAGTATGGTTCCTGTTCATATGTGACTGATGTAGACATGTGTTGCCAAAAGTATTTTCTGATGCTAGGACATCCTTTTCTGGACCACTGACTAAAGAAAATAGGCGTTTCTTTCAGCTTCGTTTTCTTTTTTGTTTTTTTTTCTGTGCCTTCTGGTGGTTCTGGATCTGAGGCTTCTTCATTCTGTCTAGGAGACATACACGGGAGGCAATAAGAAAACCCAGAAAACTCACTGCTGTATTGTTTCCCCAAGTCCCAGGATTTCTGGACAGCCCACATTCTTTCTAAATGTCAAATAATTTCTATGAAGATTATTAAGTCTAGGGTTTTTTAGTTGTAAGAAAGAAAACTTGAAGAAATGGGGCAAGTCTACTTTGGCAGAAACAGATTCATGAGAAGTTATTATTAAGTACAGTGATTTTACTTTCGGGTGGCTATGCCCGCTGCACAAGTGCCTATGGAGTTGTTGTTTCTCTAAATTCCCTTCAAAGATCAGAACACAAGCAGTACTGTCCTGGGACCATCTCATCAACAGAACACAACAGAAAAGCCAAGACATGCATTTCCTCCCTGTGTTAGCTGACAAACTCTATGGGAATCCACTCATTAATGGTGATCCTGGTTAGATCAGTCCATACCCAGGGGAGCCTTGGATGTCCAGCATGGCAGTGCTGGCAGCACTGTGGAGTACAGACTGGCAGAGAATAAAACTCACCACAGGCAATGTGCTCAATAATATCAGGCTGTTAAGAAGTATATGTCACCTCTAAAACATCAAGACACACGTGAAAGAGAAGTTCTTAAAAGCTGAAGGTCTTGTGTCAATCATGACTACTTATTCTCAAAGGTACCTTAAGAAAGCATAAGCTTATGTTATATAATATTCCTAAAGTTGCTGTATTTTAGTCTTCAATATACTATATCAAATACAATACGTAGGTTACCAGTCTCTTCATAACTCAACAGATGCCGCACAGATCCAATTTCTCAGCTCTATTCCAGTGACTGGTTGAATTTAAGATTCTACCTAGTATTTCCAAGTGCCATTTTTTGAATTATTTGTGAAACATAATACAAGGGAATATTTAAGAGTGAGCATACAAGATTATAAAGATATTTTCACTCAACTGATTTTGTAACTCTTGGATACTATTTCATTGTGGTAGTATGGTAGTATGGTCTACTGGCAAAATGTGTTCCTGTGAATATTTATATGGACCAGTTAGAGTATCGTGTTATCCAATCCTCATTTCTGAATATATCCCACCCTACTTTTCTACCTAAATTCTCTCATCTTATTAGGCCCCTAATCCATGTATCCTTCTACTTATAGTTAGTATGGCAGATTATATTTTTCAAAAGACAGACCACAGCAGAATTTCCAGTTCCATATGCTTTTCTATAATCCTCCCACTCCCCATCAAGAGGTGGAGTCTATTTACCTTGCCCTTAAACCTCGGCAGGTTTTGCGACTACTTTGATGAATAGAATGTGACATGAGTGTTGCCATAACCTCTGAGTCTAGCTTATAAAGGAAGGTATGGCTCCCACTTGGCCCTCTCAGGGTGCCTGCTATATATCGCTGGTTTTTGCCGTTGGGCTTTCCTGTAACATTCCTTGTCTGTGCCTTTCACTGGGCATTCACTTAGTCCATGAGAAATACATGGTGCCCGCACTTGTAAATATTATAGCTGTAAAAAAGCTTTCTAGTGTAAAGATTCCAGATTTGTTTTTGTCTCTTCAACATCTCTGTTTCATCTCTCTAACAAAGTAGTAATGAAAGCGATGGTAATTCCCTTCAACAAACATTTACTGAGCATAAAATCACTTGTGAGACAGTATGCTCTCGGTTTTGTATTCACACAGAGTAGAATAAATGAGAGAGAGAAAGAGAGAGAGAGAGAAAGAGAGAGAGAGAGAGACTAGCCCCTTTCAGGTCTAGTGCTTCAGTGGCTCTTCTGAATAAGGTAGAGTGTGAAGAACAGCCTGAAGCAGGATCACACCCTGGGAGAGGCCCACAGCAACAGCTTGGCATCAACAGTCCTAGTCAGGAATCCTAGTTCTGTCATTTTCTGACACCCTAATAACCGATTGGACCTTCATTTCTTGCTTCTCATACCCTTGGTTTCTGCATTAATGAAATAGTAATATTATTAACTGCCTTCTAGATTTTTTCTGATGGAAAATGTGATAAGATACATTCAACACTTAGCACAATGTAGAGCTAGTACATTTCAGTCTAGCTAGATGCTCAGTGTTTGGATGGAATACAGTATTAATGGAAAGTCCCATCTGAGGGGATAATGTCAGGAAACAGAAAATTAGGTCAGTAGTCTGATACCTAATGTGGATGTGGATGGTGGGACATCAAGGGGCATGGTTGCAGGTTGGCAAACAGAACAAAAGGGGTTTGAGTTGAAACAGAAGGAGACCATGAGCAAAGGAGGACGTAGGAGGTACTCTTGCGATGGATTGGAGCCAGGATTGATGTGTGCTGATAAAAATTATAAAGTTGTACAATAGTAAGAATAGAAAGGCGTAGGAAAGAGGTTGGTGCTATATATTGTAAGCTGAATAAAAGTAGCCTCCAGAGCTGTCCAATGGAACTTTATTTGATGACGAAAATGTTCTTTTCTACACTGTCCAATATAGTAGCTACTAGCCACTCATTTGGTGACAAGTGCAACTTAGAAACTGAATTTTTTTGTATTTACTTTTAATTAATTTTAATATACATAGCCACTATGACTAGACGCTACTATATCAGGCAGCACAAATCTCTGATTCAGACTGCCTTGGGTTCATAAACTATCTGTTTCATTTAGTAGCTGTATAACTTTAGAAAACTTACTCAAACTTGCTGAGCCTTACTTTTCTCATCTGTAAAATAATCTTTTTAATATTGTCAAAGTCACTGGGAGGCTAAAATGAAATATATAAATTTAGTAGCTGGGACACAAAGAGGAGTCAATAAATGTGAGTGATTATAATGTCAAATAATCATAATTTTATAAATGCATTAATTATGTCATCGTATCACAAGAAAAAACAATGAGGCAAGTGAATCAGATTCTTTTTTTTTAAAATTTTTTATATCCATAGGTTATTGGGAAACAGGTGGTGTTTGGTTACATGAGTAAGTTCTTTAGTGGTGATTTGTGAGATTTTGGTGCACTCATCTCCTCAGCAGTATCCACTGCACCCAATTTGTGGTCTTTTATCCCTCACTCCCTTCCCACCCATTCTCCCTGGATCTCCAAAGTCCATTGCATCATGGACATTGTGTCATTCTTATGCCTTTGCATCTTCATAGCTTAAAACATACAATGTTTAGTTTTCCATTCCTGAGTTACTTCACTTAGAATAATAGTCTCCAATCTCATCCAGGTCTCTGTGAATGCCATAAATTCATTGCTTTTTATGGCTGAATAGTATTTCATCATATATGTATGTGTATTTATATATGATGTATACATACATATATGATGGAACATTATATATATTTATACACATATATATACACACACATACATATACACATATATACACACACGTATATATATATATATATATGTATATATATGTATCACAGTTTCTTTATCAGCTCATTGATTGTTGGGCATTTGGGTTGGTTCCATGTTTTTTGCAACTGCAAATTGTACTGTTATAAACGTGTGTGCAGGTTTTTTTGTTTGTTTGTTTTTGTTTTTTTTTTGTATAATGACTTTTTTTTTGTCTGGGTAGATACCCAGTAGTGGGATTGCTGGCTCAAATGGTAGTTCTTTATTCTGTAAAAAATCTCCACACTGTTTTGCATAGTGACTATACTAGTGTAGATTCCCACCAGCAGTGTAGAAGTGTTACCTGTTCACTGCAGCCATGCCAACATTTATTATTTTTTAAATTATGGCCATTCTTGCAGGAGTAAGGTAGAACCACATTGTGGTTTTCATTTGCATTTCCCTGCTCATTAATGATGTTGAGCATTTTGTTATACGTTTTTTGACAATTTATATATCTTCTTTTAAGAATTATCTATTCATGTTCTTAGCCCACTTTTTGATGAGATTGTTTGTTTTTCTTCTTGCTGATTAGTTTAGGTTCATTCTGGATATCAGTCCTTTGTCAGATGTATAGCTTGTGAAGATTTTCTCCCACTCTGTGGATTGTCTGTTTACTCTGCTGACTGTTCTTTTAGCCATGCAAGAGCCTTTTAGTTTAATTAAGTCCCAGCTATTTATCTTTATTTTTATTGCATTTGCTTTTGGGTTCTTGGTCATGAAATCTTTGCCTAAGCCAATGTTTAGAAAGAGTTTTCCAATGTTATCTTCTAGAATTTTTATAGTTTCAGGTCATAGATTTAAGTCCTTGATCCGTCTTGGGTTGATTTTTGTGTAAGGTGAGAGATGAGGACCCAGTTTCATTCTTCTACATGTAGCTTGCCAATTATCCCAGCACCATTTGTTGAATAAGGTGTGCTTTCCCCATTTTATATTTTTGTTTGCTTTGTTGGAGATCAGTTGGCTGTAAGTATTTGGGTTTATTTCAGGATTCTCTATTCTGTCCCGTTGGTCTATGTGCCTATTTTTATATCAGAACCATGCTGTTCTGGTGACTATGGACTTATAATGTAACTTGAAATCAGGCAATGTGATGCCTCCAATTTTGTTCTTTTTGCTTCATCTTACATTGGCTATGAAGGCTCTTTTTTGGAACTACAAAAATGTTAAGGTCGTCTTTTTCTAGTTATGTGAAGAATGGTGGTAGTATTTTGTTGGGAATTGCATTGAATTTGTAGATTGATTTTAGCAGTGGTCATTTTCACAATACTGATTCTACCTATCCATGAGCATGGGATGTGTTTCCATTTGTTTATGGGTTTTTTTTCCAGAGTTTTTAATAGTTTTTCTTGTAGAAGTTTTTCACCTCTTTGATTAGGTATATTCCTAAGTATTTTATTTGTTTGCAGTTATTTGTAAAAGGGATTGAGTTCTTGATTTGATTATCAGCTTGGTCTCTGTTGGTATAGAGAAGAGCTACTGATTCCTGTACATTAATTTTGTATTCAGAAACTTTCCTGAATTCTTTTTTCAGTTCTAGAAGCTTTCTGGAGGAGTCTTTAGGGTTTTCTAGGTAAACAATCACATCATCCGCCAACAGTGATAGCTTGACTTCCTCTTAACTGATTTGGATGCCCTTTATTTCTTTCTCTTGTTTGATTGCTCTGAACTTGACTTCCCGTACTATGTTGAAGAGGAGATGTAAGAGTGGGCATCCTTGTCTTTTTCCAGTTCTCAGAGGGAATGTTATCAACTTTTCTCCATTTAGTGTTATGTTGGCTGTGGTTTGTCATAGATGGCATTTTATTACAGTACAGTATGTCCAATCTGTGCTGATTTTGCTGAGTGTTTCTTAATCATAAAAAGATGCTGTATTTAGTCAAATGCTTTTCCTTTGTCTATTGAGATGATCATGTGATTTTTGTTTTTAATTCTGTTTGTGATTTTTTTTTGTTTTTATTCCGTATCATGTTTATTGACTTCTGTATCTTAAACCATCCCTGCATCCCTCATACAAAGCCCATCTGATCATGTTGGATGATCTTTTTGATATGTTATTTGATTCAGTTAACTAGCATTAGGTTAAGGATTTTACCATTTATATTCATCAGAGATATTGGTCTGCAGTTTTACTTTGGGGTTATGTAGAATTCTTCTGTGAATCTGTCTGGTGCTGGACTTTTTTGTTGACAATTTTTTTTATTACCATTTCAATCTTGCTGCTTGTTATTGGTCTGTTCAGAGTATCTAATTCTTCCCGATTTAAGCTAGGAAGGTTGTATCTTTCCAGGAATTTATTCATCTCCTGTAGGTTTTCAAGTTTATGCACATAAAGGCATTTATAGTAGCCTTGAATGATCCTTTGTATTTCTGTGGTGTCAGTTATAATATATCCCATTTTGTTTCTAATTGACCTTATTTGGATTTTCTCTCTTCTTTTCTTGATTAATCATGCTAATTGTCTATCAATTTTATCTTTTCAAATAACCAGCTTTTTCTTTAATTTATTTTTTGTATTTTTGTTGTTGTTGTTGTTGTTGTTGTTGGTTTAGTTGGTTGTTTCAATTTCATTTGGTTCTGTTCTGATTTTGGTTATTTCCTTTCTTCTGCTGAGTTTGGGTTTGGTTTGTTCTTGTTTCTCTAGTTCCTTGAGATGTGACCTTAGATTGTCTGTTTGCGCTCTTTCAGACTTTTTGATGTAGGCATTTAGGGCCATGAACTTTCCTCATAGCACTGCCTTGCTGCATCCCAGAGGTTTCTATAAGTTGTGTCACTATTGTTGTTTAGTTCAAAGAATTTTTTACTTTCCATCTTGATTTTATTGTTGACCCAATGATCATTCGGTAACAGGTTATTTCCTTTTCATATATTTGCATGGTTTTGAAGTTTCCTTTTGGAGTTTATTTCCAGTTTTATTCTACTGTGGTCTAAGACAGTGCTTGATATAATTTCAATTTTCTTAAATTTATTGAGGCTTGTTTTGTGGCCTATCATATGGTCTATACTGGAGAAACTTCAACACATTGATGAATAGAATATATATTCAGTGGTTGTTGGGTAGAATGTTCTGTAAATATCTGTTAAGTCCATTTGTTCCAGGGTATAGTTTAAGTCCATTATTTCTTTGTTGACTTTCTGTCTTGATGACCTGTCTAGTGCTATCAGTGGAGCATTGAAGTCCCCCATTATTTTTGTTTTGCTGTCTACGTCAATTCTTAGGTCTAGTAGTAATTGTTTTATAAATTTGGGAGTTCCAATGCTAGGTGCAAATATATTTAGGATTGTGATATTTTCCTGTTGAACAAGGTGTTTTATCAATATATAATGTCCCTGTTTGTCTTTTTAAGTGCTGTTTCTTTAAAGTTTGCTCTGTCTGATGTAAGAATAGCTACTGCTACACACTTTTGGTGCCTGTTTGCATGAAATGTCTTTTTACCCCATTTTACCTTAAGTTTACATGAGTCCTTATGTGTTAGGTGAGTCTCTCGAAGGCAGCAGATAGTTTATTGGTAAATTCTTGTCCATTCTGCAATTCTGTATCTTTTAAGTGGAGCATTTAGGCCGTTTATATTCAATCTTAGTATTGAGATGTGAGTTACCATTTCATTCATCATGCTATTTGATGCTTGCATATCTTGCTTTTTGTTTGTTTTTTTAATTGTATTTTTTTCCATAGGTCATTTAAAGATGTTTTATAGATGTTTTCAAGAGGTTCTGTTTTGATGTGTATCCAGAATTTGTTTCAAGATTTAGAGCTCCTTTTAGCAATCCTTGTAGTACTGGCTTGGTAGTGCTGAATTCTCTCAGCATTTGGTTGTCTGAAAAATACTGTATTTTTCCTTCATTTATGAAGCTTACTTTCACTCGATACAAAATTCTTTGCTGATAATTGTTTTGTTTAAGGAAGCTAAAGACAGAACCCTGGTGCTTTCTAGTTTGTAGGGTTTCTGCTGACAAATGTGCTGTTCATCTGATAGAATTTTCTGGGTGTTCTTGGAGCTTCTTGTATTGCATATCTAGGTCTCTAGCAAGGCCAGGGAAGTTTTCCTTATTTCCCCAAATATATTTTCCAAAGTTTTAGATTTCTCTTCTTCATCAGAAATGCCAATTATTTTTAGGTTTGATTGTTTAACATAATCCCAGACTTCTTGGAAGCTTTGTTCATATTTTCTTATTCTTTATTGCCTTTGTTGGATTGGGTTAAATGGAAAACCTTGTCTTCAAGCCCTGAAGTTCTTTCTTCTCCTTGTTTGATTTTATTGTTGAGACTTTCAGGAGTGTTTTGCATTTCTGTAAGTTTGCTCATTGTTTCCTGAAGTTTTGATTGTTTTTTATTTATGCTATCTATTTCATTAAAAATTCCTCCCCTCATTTTGTTTGACCTCTTTAAATTGGTCTTTGCCTTTCTCTGGTGCCTCTCTGATTAGCTTAATAACTAACCTTCTGAATTCTTTTTCAGGTAAGTAGGAATTTCTTCTCAGTTTGGATCCATTGCTGGTAAGCTAGTGTGATGTTTTGGAGGTGTTAAATAATCTTGTTTTGTCATATTATCAGAATTGACTCTCTGGTTCTTTCTTATTTGGGTAGGTTCTGTCAGAAAAGGTTTAGGCCTCAAGGCTGTTGTTCAGATTCTTTTGTCCCACAGGGTGTTCCATGATGTAGTACTGTCCCATTTTCCCTAGGGTTGTGGCTTCCTCAGAGCCAGGCTATAGTGATTGTTATCTCTCTTCTGTATCTAGCTACCCAACAAATCTATCAGGCTCCAGGCTGGTACTGGGAGTTGTTTGCACAGAGTCCTGTGATGTGAACCATCTGTGAGTCTCTCAGCCACAGATACCAGCACCTGTTCCAGAGTAGGTGGCAGGCGGTGAAATAGACTCTGTGAGGGTCTTTAGCTTTGGTTGTTTAGTGACCTGTTTTTATGCTGATTGGATTCCTATGGGGAGATGGCGTTTTCAAGGGAGCATCAGCTGTGGTAGTATGGAGAACAGCAGTTGGTGGGCAAGGCTCTAGAACTTCCAAGAGTGTACGCTCTTTTTCTTCAGCAACCAGGGTGGGTAGGGAAGGACCATTAGGTGGGGGCAGGGCTGGTCATGTCTGATCTCAGACTCTTCTTGGGAGGGTCTTGCTGTGGCTACTGTGGGGGTTGGGGGCAAGGTTCCCAGGTCAATGAAATTATGTTCCTAGGAGGATTATGGCTGCCTCTACTGTGTCATTCAGGTTGTCTGGGAAGTGGGGGAAAGCTGGCAGTCAGAGCCTCACCCAGCTCCCACAAAACTCAAAATGTTGGTGTTATTCCCACCTTGCTCCCCACCAACAGCACCAAATCTGTTTCCAGTCAGTAGGTGAGCAGGGCTGATAATGTGCCCCAGGCTACCCACCCCCAAGCTGTGAAAGCAAGTAGGATTTTCATGCTTCCCCTACCTGTGAAGTTTGCACACCAGATTCATGCCTTCTCCTGAGTTCTGGCAAGGAGACTTCTTGATCAGTTTAAATCATTACAAGGTTGAGATATTTGAAGATGGCTGAATAGGATCAGCTCTGGAGTGCAGTTCCCAGTGAGAACAATGCAGAGGGTGAGTGATCACCACATTTCCAAATGAGTTTTTACTGCCCGCAGACCTGGAGATTCCCAGGCCAAAAAGCATCACAAGTTTCCAGCATGGCTGTTTCAGCCAGTGCCACAGGTCTCCACACAAAAACTCACACAAATCTGGGCAGCCATTTCAACTGGCACCTAGAATGCCTGGGAGACAGAGCTGCCCATTCAACTGAAAAAGAGGGAGCTTAAACAGGGAGCCAGGTGATCTAGCTCGGCGGGTCCCACCCCCACAAAGACCAGCAATCTGAAACACTCTGGATTGAGAGTTTCGCAGCAAGCGCAGCTGGACCTGGGACAGTCGAGCTTAGTTGGGGGAAGGGCGTCCACCATTACCAAGGCAGTCTACCACTAGAGAGGCAGTCTGCCATTATCAGGGCAGTCCACCATTACTAAGGAAGTCTGCCATTACCAAGTAAATCTGCCATTACTGAGGCAGTTCGCCATTACCAAGGCAGTTCTAACTGTACCTCTGTAAACCAAACTGCAAGGAAGTTTACACAGCAGCTGGCAAGAGTTTGCAGCAGCTCAGCAACTCCTTTGCTGGCAGACTGTGACTAGTCTACCTCCTTGCTAGGCAGTGTATCTCTGAAAAAAGGCAGCAGCACATCAGGAACTTATAAATAAAGCCTCACCTTCCCAGAACAGAGCACCTGGGGAAAGAGATGGTTATGAGTTCCACTGCAGCAGACTTAAACGTACCTACCCAGCAGCTCTGAATGGATCAACAGAGCTCCCAGCACAACATTTGAGCTCCTATAAGGGAGAGACTGACTCCTCAAGCAGCTTCCCAACCCCTGTATATCCAAAGAGACACCTCATGAAAGAGAGCTTAGGCTGATATCTAGCTGGTACCCTTCTGGGACAAAGATAATAGAAGAAGAAACCGGCAGCAACCCTTACAGTTCTGCAGCCCCCACAGGTGATCCCCAGGCAAGCAGGGTCTGGAGTGGACCTCCAGAAGTCCTGCAGCAGAGGGGCCTGTTAGAAGGAAAACTTAAAAAAAGAAAGAAATAGCTTCAATATCAACAAAAAGGACATCCACTCAGAGACCCCATCCGAAAGTCTCCAACTACAAAGACCACAGGTAGATAAACCCATGAAGATGGGAAGAAACCAGCACAAAAAGGATGAAAAACCAAAAAAAAGAAGGCTTCTCCTCCTCCAGGGGATCACAACTCCTCACCAGCAAGGGAACAAAGCTGGTTGGAGAATGAGTCTGATGAATTGACAGAAACAGGCTTCAGAAGGTGGGTAATAAACTTCTCTAAGCTAAAAAGAACATGTTCTAACCCAATGCAAAGAAACCAAGGACCTTGATAAAAGGTTAGACAAAATGCTAATGAGAAT
>CAUYLG010007056.1:0-27421 GCA_963573385.1 Cacajao melanocephalus | reverse complement strand
CCATTTTCAGACTGCATTCTAGCCTGGGCAGTAGAACAAGAATCCTGTTCTCTCTCCCTCTTTTTCTTCCTCTTTCTTTCTCTCGTACATTCTTTTTTTTTCTTTCTTTCACTCTTACTTTCTTTCCTCTCTTTTCCTTTCTTTCAAAAAATAAAAAATAAAATTAAAAAAAAAAAGAAAATGCTACAGTTACTAGTGCTTTTTTTTGAGCCAGCTTTTTTGCTGTCAAATTATTCGCACTTATATTTTTAGGACATGAGAAACAATTATATTTTTGTGAATCAATAATCTTTTTTCTCTCTCTCTTTAAATGAAACGAAGACAAGAGTGAATGTACAAAACATGCTTCTGGGAATAATTTGGTTTCACCGGATACAGACTACAGAGCTGGTTCTTCATTTGAACTCTCTCCGTCTGATAGCTCTGATGGAACATACACGTGGGATGAAGAAGGCTTGGAACCCATTGGAAATGTCCATCCGGTTGGGAGCTATGAGTCCTCTGAAATGAACAGCATAGTACGTATGGATTTATGTTTACCCTATTATAGAGAGACTTGTGCTATGATTGATTTTTTTTAAAGTTTATGAGTTAACTTTACTACTTTGAGAAATGGGAATTCATGTTTCTTAAGAGCCTGTAAAATATCTGACCCTGGTAGGAAATAAAGCATGAGAATATATGACATTTGGCTTAAATATACTCAACATGTTTACATATATATTCGTCATATGTGCATACATATGTGCATTCTGTATTAGTAGGTTAATCTATGCCAGTGGTTCTGAAAGATAGTGGGGAGGAGGTCAATGACTAGAAGTGGTTTTGGTTGTCATATTGATGAGTGCTTCTTGGTATCTAGTGGGTAGATGGCAGGGATGTTGTTTAACATCCCACAGTGCACAGGACAGAGACCACAATGAATTATTTATCTAGCCTAAGATGGCAGTAGTGCTGCTGTTGAGAAACTTTGGCCTGTGCTCTACTGGGGTAACATTGAAGTGCCAACTCTCAGTGGGATAACACAATAAAAGTTTGTTTTTTACTCTTAGAAAGTCTGCTGTGGGTCTGGACAACTTTCTAGGGCAGCTGCCTTTAGTAATCTAAGCTGCTTTGATTTTGGGGCTTGACCATCTTTTGTTCTTGTCACTGTGGCAGAGGAAGAGAGTGCCAGAGGGTCTCACACATATAATTACTTGCATTGGCCTGCAAGCAACACTTGGCACTTCCATTCATATCTGTTGGCCAGAACTAATCATGTGGTCCCACTTAAGTAGTAAAGGGACAGGAAGTGTAATCTTCCTGTGTGCCCGGAAGGCAACGGAACCAGATATGGGCAAGTGTTAGAAGACCTACCTTGAATTTATATGTGCATATTTTAAGAAATAACAGCAAGTAATGTGGATAATATGCCATATAGGTAAACTATAATTAGTATGTTTAAAGTGACTCATTGCAATTATTCAGTATATAAAATATGATTTTCCAGTAGTTGTATGGGAAAATTGGTAGTCTTTATGGGTATATTAAATTCCAAGTGGATTTCAGGCAGTATAATTTTCTATACTCCTATAAACCTTTTATTTAAAAAAGCTATTGTTACCAGAGGCTTAAATAGCACAAACCTTTTTTTAACCTCCATCAACACCTTGTATACAAACATTTAATTTAGAGAGAGTATCTTCATCTCATCAGATAAAGGAGTCTCAGAAAAGGTAACAGTTTAAAACCTTTTGTCTTACTAGGACTTTTAGGCAAACATGATTGACGTGCAGATGAACACAGTGTCCAGCAGATGGCAGCAATAAACCACTTAGTACCGGACAGTTTTTAGAGGCTAACAATCTTGAGTTTATTGTTTAATCACAAAATAGCTTTGTCTAAAAGAGTTCAGAATGCATCTGGATTGACTGTTGGTCCTTAAGATCCAAGAGTTTCCTCCTTGTTCAGTAGGTTTATGTATATGGTATGGGAAACAACAAAAACATTCATTCTGTGCTTTGGAACAAGACGGTGTTTCTGATCTAAGGAGAAGACAAAGTCTGAGAAAGGATAGAGAATTGATGGCAAAAGTTGAGAACAGTGTGTTGAATTCTCCTACAGTGCTATTGGAGTTACCATTTTTGGTTTGAAGTTCTGTGAATTTTTTGTTCTGTATAAATTTTAGGCTTATTTTGTTAGGTGTGTACCTGTTCAGAATTGTTTTTGTGTGTGTGTGAATTTGACTTTCCATCATTATTTAGTGATCTTCTCTGTCTCTAATTATGTTTTTTGTTTTCAGACTTCTTTTTCCCAAATATTAATATACCTTACCAGTTTTATTTATATTTTTTCCCTTCTTTTACTATCAACCTTTTTGATACGTAGCAAATAGTTTATTTTGTTAACATTTTCAGTTTGTCTCTTTCTTTTGACTAGAGAGTTTAAGTTTTTAATTTTGCACTTATTGATATCCTTATTCTGCCATCTTACTATTTTTATTTAAATTGTCCTTCTCCCCCACCGCCCAAAGTAGTTCAAAATAGTATCTCTAACTTAACCCAAAGACCTTTAGCATATTCTCACTTTTCTTGGTCTCTACAACATTGCTTCTTCCAGTCCAGGTCAAGATAAGGAGCTTTCATTAGAATGTACATCAACTGTGTCACTTTTGACACAGTTTAATTCCACACACTATTTATTTCTGCTGACATTGTTTTTATAGTTAGTCTTCCTTTTTACAAGAAACAGTGCCTTCCTGTTCCTTTCAGTCATTCTCTTACTCTGCAAGAACTTTATATAAATGAAGCCATAAACATGTACTAGTTTATGTCTGGCTTCTTTTCATTAATATTATGTATTTGTGAGTTGTAGTTTCTTTATTCTTACTGTATCATCTTCCTTTGTATGAAAATACTACAACTTATTGTTCATGGGCATTTAGGTTGGTTCCAGTTTCTGGCTATTAAGAGTATGCACTATTGTGAAGATTTTGATGTATGTTTTTATTGGTGAGCATTTATTCATTTTTGTTGGGAAAATGTGTAGGAGAGAGATTCCTGGGTTATCGGCTATGCTGATGTATAAAGATGCTGTCAGGTTTTCAAAGTGGTTGTGCCTGTTTACACTCCTCATTGGCAGTAAATGAACATTTCAGAAATTTCACCTTCCCTACGGTTGGTGCTTTCTGGTTTTTTGCATTTTTGATATTCTGGAGTGGATATAGTAGTATTGCATTGAGATTTTGTCTTATATTTTTTGATAACTACTCACAGAGCACCTTCACATATGTTTATTGGGCCATGAGGTTATATCCTCTTTTGTCAAGTGTCTTCTGTTTGGTTGTTTGTAGTTTTTCTTAATGATTTGTAAAAATTCTTGATATTTTTGGATATAAATCTTTTATTTTGTGTCAGTATGTAGACATTTGTATGCATGTCTGTATTTACGTTTTATATATGTAGATTATATTCTCTGCTGCGAGTTGCTTTTGAAATCTCCTTATAGTGTCTATTGATGATATAGCTTATCAATTTTGATATTGTCCAATTTGACAGGTTTCCCCTTTGTTGTTACCAATTTTTTAAACTGTGAAGTCTTTTCCCACCTTAATATCATGAATATTTGTTTCAGTGTTTTACTCTAAAAGCGTAGAAGCATTTTTTGTTTTTTGTTTGTTTGTTTTTTGAGAAAGACTTGCTCTATCACCTGGGATGGAGTTCAGTGGCACAGTTTTGGCTCACTGCAACCTCTGCCTCCTGAGTTCAAGCAATTCTCCTGCCTCAGCCTCCTGAGTAGCTGGGATTACAGGCACCTGCTACCCCGCCCGGCTAATTTTTGTATTTTTAGTAGAGATGGGGTTTCACCATCTTGGTCAGGCTGGTTTCAAACTCTTGACCTTGTGATCTGCCTGCCTCAGCCTCCCAAAGTGCTGGGATTAGAGGTGTGAGCCATCGCACCTGGCAAGCATTATTTATTTTTAATCTTTTACATTTAGATCTGTAGTCCATCTGGAAATTATTTTTGTGTATGGTGTGAGATAGTGGTCAAGATTAATTTATTTTAAAGTCATCTTTCCCCTACTGTACTATAGGGTCATCTTTGTCATAAATCAGTGACTGCATATATAAATATTTTATTGCATAGACAAATATTTCTGTTTATTTTGTCAATTATATGTTGTTTTCATTATTGTAGCTTTAAAATAAATTTTGCTGCCTGGTAGTGTAAGTCTTCCAACTTTGTTCTTTTCCAAGATTTCCCTAGCTCTTCTTAGCCTTTTATATTTCCAATTAAATATTAGAATGAGCTTGTCAGTTTCCAGAAAAGACCTGCAGGGATTTTGAATGGGATTGCATTGAATTTATAGATAAGTTTGGAGAGAAATAACATATTTATCGTGGAGATATAGTCTTCCATTTATTTCAGACTTTAGAAATACTTCTTGCTAATGTTTTGTACTTTTCTATAAAATGTTACACATATTTGATGTTGACACTGTAAGTGGTACTATCTTTATAATTTTATAAGTTTTTGTTGTATGTACAAATATACCTGATTTTTGTTTGATGAGTTTTCTAATAACCTTGTAAATTCACTTACTTTTTATAATAATTTGCCTGTGGATGTTTTTGGAACTTGTATATACACTATATAATCATACCATTGGCAAAGCCTCACCACCCCAGGACTACCCCTATACATGAGTTAGGACCACCAATATAATGATGAATTGAAATGGTGATAGAATTTCAGAGGGAAAGCTTTAAAAGTTCACCATTAAAGTTTTTGTGGGGGAATTCAGAGGGGGGGTTAATGAGAGTACGGAAATTCTCTTTTATTTGCTGAATTTTTGTTGTGAATGAATATTTTTACCAAATGCTTTCTCTACATAATGAAATATATTTTCCTGTTAGTGTGGTAGATTGCATGTCTTGATTTTCGAATAGTAGAATACCTTTCCATTCTTACAATACATTCACTTGGTCATGATGTATTATCTTTTCAAATGTTGTTAAACTAGATTTTGTAATTTTTTGTATTTTAAAATTTATTTTTTAAAAAGAGATAGGGTCTTAGTATATTGTCCAGGCTGGCTTTAAACTCCTAGGCTGAAGTGATTCTCCTCCCATGGTCTCTTAAATAGTTGGGACTACAGGTGCATGCCACCATACCCAGCTCTGCTAATATTCTATGGTTTTGTGTATGTTCCTGAGCAAGATTGTTCAGCTCTGTAATTTTCTTTTTTGATGTTGTTGCCATGTTTTGCTATCGAGATCATGCTGGCTTTATAATGAGTTGAGAAGTGTTTCTTATTTTTCTGTCCTTTGAAAGAGTTTGTGTACAACTGATGTAGTTATTCCTTAAGTATGTAAAAGAATTCACCAGAATTCAGCCTTCTAGACCTGGAGTTTTCTTTATGAGAAGGTGCTTTTTTTTTTTTTTTTTTTTTTTTTTTTTGGAGATGGAGTCTCGCTCTGTCATCAGGCTGGCATCCAGTGGCGCGATCCCGGCTCACTGCCACATCCGCCTCCCGTGTTCAAGCAATTCTCCTGCCTCAGCCTCCTGAGTAGCTGGGACTACAGGCATGCAGCACCACGCCCAGCTAGTTTTTGTATTTTTAGTAGTGACGGGGTTTCACCATGTTGAACAGGATGGTCTTGATCTCCTGACCTCGTGATCTACCCGCCTTGGGCTCCTAAAGTGTTGGGATTACAGGTGTGAGCCACAGTGCCTGGCCTATGAGAAGGTTTTTAATAACAGATTTAATTTTTAGATACTGGCATATTAAAATTTGTATGTATATTCATGTTGGTTTTGAGAATTAGTTCATTTCATCTAAATTTGTCATTTGTTGGTTAAAGTTGTTTAGGATCATCCTCTTTTTAACATCTTTAGGGTTTCATAGCGACGTCTGCTTTTCATTCCTGATACCAGTAATTG
The DNA here is from genome assembly GCA_963573385.1 of Cacajao melanocephalus. Taxonomy (NCBI): domain Eukaryota; kingdom Metazoa; phylum Chordata; class Mammalia; order Primates; family Pitheciidae; genus Cacajao; species Cacajao melanocephalus. The sequence goes on along the minus strand of CAUYLG010007056.1, from coordinate 21,499 downwards.
GTATTTCCCCTATATTTTTTTCTTTTCCAAGAATCAAATTTGGGCTTTACTGATTTTTCTATGTTTTGCTTATTTTCTGTTTTTATTGATTTTGGTTTATATCTTTATTTCCTTCTACTCTTCTTTAGTTCAATTTGTTTTTCCTTTTCCAAAGTTTTTGACATGGAAACTAGATAATTGTTTTTTAGCCTTTCTCCCTTCTCTGGCATGTAAATGAATTCTCACAAAGAGAAGGGTTTATTATTTGGGAAAGAAAGCATTCAGTAAGCACCCTGGTAGTAAATGTAGCAGTTTCTTTTTTTGTGCCTTGTTTTAAAATTATGAATTCTCAGGCATGTTGTATAGGCTGTTTTCCTTAACGCATTTATATATCCATGAACGGTACACAGTATGGTTTTGTATGTGTTTTACAACTTTGGTAAGTGATACATAATATTCTACAGATTCCTTTTTTAATCTCAATTGTATATTTTTCTGTATATGTATATTTATATTGTAGTTCGAATTCATTTTTATTACCTTATAATATTCTGTCATTTGAATATATCAGTATTTTTCTGTTCTCCTGATAATCGACATTTCAGTTATTCTTTATTGCTAATAATAATGTCTACATGGTGTAGCAGTGAACATTCACATTCAATTCTTTTTGATCATGTAAGTCAATTTCTTTAGGGTAGAAACCTAGCAATAGCATTCCTAGCATATAAAACTAGGAATAGTGTATTTTCAACTTTATTAGATATTACCAAACTTCTCCCTAAAATGATCCTACCAGTGTATACCTTCCAATAGAGGATGAGGATTTCTGTCACTCCTCATCTTAACCCCATATGTCATCTGACTTTAACATTTTAACCTGTCTGATGAGTGTGAGATAATACATAATTTTAATTTACATTTATACCATTATTGATTTTGTCATTTTTTCACATATTTTACTGGCTGTTTCATTTCCTTTTATGTAAATTTTTTAATTTAATGATTTTTTTCAATTGGGTTGTTTTGTCATTTTTCTTACTGGGGAAAAGTTTTTTACGTGGTTGGAATTTAATTCTTGTTAAATGTGTTGCAGAGAATTTTCTCTAAGCCCATGGCTTCTGTTTTGTTTTTTGTATCTTTTTACCATTCATAGTTTTTAATTTTGACAAATTTAGTAATGTTTTTCTTTATGGTTTTTGCTTCACATGCTCATGTATACGTGTGTGTGTATAAGACACCCTTTCCCATCCTAAGGCCATGCAGGTATTTTGTTTAATAAGAGGTATTATTGCATAATGATTAAGAGCCAGAGCTCTGGAACAAGCTAAGTTAGAACCCCACCTCTGTCATGTACTTGCCATGTCTCCTTGGATTCTCTGTGATCCTTTTTAAAAAATATAGATGATAATTATACCTACCTCCAGGGCTGATGTTAGGAAGTCCACCTGGATAGTATGACAGGCATGTGATTCCCTTGTGATACTGGTTGTTGAGTATTTTGAGTATCATCTCTGATTAACTCATGGGATTACTATGAACAATAAACAAGGTCATACATATAAAGTATTTATTAATGCCAGGGATATAACAAGAGCTCAACAGATGTTCGTTATGTTATCTTCTAATTGTTTTATTTTACATTTAAGATTTTAATTCATCTGAAGTTGATATTAGGCACAGTAATTTACACTCATTAATATTCCTCCATGATATACTTGGGGTACTATGCAGAAAAGAATTAATGTCACAGATTCTAAGATTGCTTCTTATTAGATAACCTGCTTGAACGGTTGGCCTTTGGCTGGTAAACAGTTCCCTACAGTGATATAAAACTTTTCATAAATGATAAGAGTGTGATAGGTTTGCTGTGCCTAAACGGTTTGCACAAATAATGTGATTTATGCTGAATACCTGATTTCCTTCTGGGAGTCTGGAATTTTGGTATGTGTGAGGCAGAGTGTACCCACATGACCATCCCGCAATGAAAACCTTGGGAGCTGAGTTTTTTAGGAACATCCATGGTGGACAAGACTTCATACTCTTTGCATGTGTTGTCACGACTGGTTGGTAGCGGAATTAAGTAAATACTGTGTAACTCCATTGGGAGAGGACTGTTGGAAGCTTACACCTGATTTTGCTCCATGTGCCTTTTCCTTTCTTATTTTGCTTTGTATCCTTCTGCTGGAATAAATTTCAGTTGTTATTATTACTGTATGCTGAATCCTTTGACTCCTCTTAGTGAATTTTCTATCTTTGCAGTGGGCTTGGGGACTCCTGACACAGGTACTGATATGAAGTTATTGTTTACTGCATGATCGCATCTTTTTTTTGTTCGTCATCTTTTATATTAATCCTTTGGAATAGCTATGGACCACCTATTACCTTTGGTTTCAAACTAGGATGAATTCTAGAGGAGTTGAGTAAATTGGCACTGATAGGTTAGGAAGGAGTTTACTACTTGTTACACTGTCTGTCTGGGGTTCTTGATTTTCAGCCTTATATCTGCTCAGGCTAACTCAGAATTTTTGAACTCAGTAAACATGATATTTAACTTTCTTGAAGATTAAATATACCATTTTTTTTCTGGTAAATATTATTACAATCATATTGTATGTGCACAGTCTTAGGCATAAAACATTTTTTTCTCTTGTAAGCAACAGTGAGCCATTCTCAGAATCTTCTTTGCTGCAATGCTGTGACCAGTGTGAGAGCTCTTCTTGAAGAATAAACTGCAATGTCATGATGATTGATTTTCTAACACTAAAATATTTAGGAGGTGATAATTTTAAATCATCACATTGAGTGCCTTTATTTTTGGAATGATTTTTATAGAAGGCCCAAAGAAGTATTTGAATCAGATGATCACTGAAAGTATCTGGCTTTATTTTTGTTTTATCAGTGTTGCTTTATCTTCATTTAGTGGACAAGTTTAATTCCTTATTTAAATGAGATTCTTGTTCACTTTAAAAAGTAGCTTCAGAAACTTACTTGAATGCTTTTGACACACCAATAAGTAGTTATGCCTTCATTTTCATGAGGCTAACACATTTTGTTATACATTTCTTTATCTGTGTTTTACTAAGGGGAGAGCTGGCTAAATTTGGATTTTTAACCTTGTGATTGATGTAGCTAGACTTTATTGAGATTTAAATGTCTGCTGAATGTCATTATATTCTTAGCAGTGTTTGTGTGGGTATGTGAGTTCCTTAGATTATTTGTACTGAATTTTGGAATTTCTCTAGTCCAAAAATAAAGAAGAAGAATATAAAAATATCAAGCCAGGCTTGTATTTGCCTTATTTAGTTTTGAGTTTTAAAATGAATTTAGGAAGTTTTTAATTGTTCTCTAATTTTGTATCTGTGCCGTTTTACTTAGCTTGGGTTATACTCTAAGAAAGAGACCAGAGATGCTTTAATCTTTCTAACGTGTATTCACATATACTATCTCAGGTGGTTGCACCTTGTCTACATTTTGCTAGTTTTTCACTTTATTTAATAGTATTATACTACTCTCAGGCTGTTTTCATTAAACTCTGGTGAGATCATATTGCTCTTACTTTAAATATGTATCTGAATAACAAAAGATCAGAGCAGAACTAAATGAAATTGAAATGACAAAATCATAAAAATAATCAGTGAAATGAAAAGTTGGTTCTTTGTAAGGATAAACAGAATTGACAGGCTGCTAGCTAGATTAGCCAAGAAGAAAGAGAAAGGATTTAGATAGGCATGATCAGAAGTGATAAAGGTGATTTTGCATTTGATACCATGGAAATACAAAAGATCATCAGAGAGTACTATAAACATCTCTGTGTGCACAAACTAGAAAACCTAAAGGAAATGGATAAATTTCTACAAACATGTAACATCCCAAGATTGAACCAGTAAGAAATGAAAATAATGAATAATGAAATGGAATTGGTCATAAACAAATAATACCAACCAAAAAAAGCCCAAGACCAGACAGATTCACAGTGGAATTTTACCAGGCATTCAAAAGAGCTGGTATCAATCTTACTGAAACTATTCCAAAAAATTGAGAAGGAGGAATCCCCAACTCATTCTATGAAACCAGTATCATCCTGGTACCCAAATCTGACAAAAAAAGAAAACTACTGGCCGGTATCCTTGGTGACCACACATGCAAAACTGCAACAAAATACTGGCAAACCAAATCAAAGAGCAAATTAAAAAGATCCATCATGATCAAGTGGGTCTTATTTTAGGAATGCAAAGATGGTTCAACATATATACATCAGTAAATGTGTTTCACCACATAAGTAGATTAAAAACAAAATCTATATGCTTATCTCAATATATGAAGAGAAAGCATTTCATAAAATCCAACATCCCTTCATGATAAGAACCCTAAGCAAACTAGACATCAAAGGAACGTACCTCAAAATAAGAGCCCTGTATGATAAACCCATAGCCAATATCATACTGAATAGGCAAAACTTGAAAGCATTTCCCCTAAGAACTGGAACAAGACAAGAATATCCACTCCCATCACTCTTATCAACATAGTCCTAGCCAGAGCAAAAAGGCAAGAGAAAAAAGTAAAAGTCATCCAAATTATAAAAGACAAAGTAAAATTATCTATTGGTTGATGACATGATCTCATACTTAGAAAATCCTAAAGATTCCTCTGAAAGACTTTTAGAATTGATAAACAACTTCAGTAAAGTTTCAGAAAGTTGATATATAAAAATTAGTGGCATTTCCATACTTCATCAGTGATCAAACAGAACCAAATTCAGAGCTGAAATCCATTTACAGTAGACACATACACACACACCCCTAAGAATACATTTAACCAAGGAGGTGAAAGACCTCTGCAAGGAGAAGTACAAAACACTGATGAAAGAAATCATAAGTGATACAAACTGATAAACATTTCATTCTTATGGATTAGAAGAATATTATTTAAATGACCATACTCCTCAAAGTAATCTACGGATTCAAGGCAATTCCCACTAAATTACCAACATCAGTTTTTACAGAATTAGTTCCTAACCTAAAATTCATATGGAACCAAAAAACAGGCTAAATAGCCATAACAATTCTAAGCAAACAGAACAAAGCCAGAGGCATCACATTACTGGACTTCAAACTATACTACAAAGCTGTAGTAACCAAAACAGCATGGTACTCGTACAAAAATAGACATATTGATCAATGGAACAGAATAGAGAACCAAGAAGTAAAGACACATACGTACATCTGACTGAACTTCGACAGAATCAACAAAAATAAACTATGGGGAAAGGACACCCTATTCAATAAATGGTGCTGGGCAAATTGGCTAGTTATGTGCAGAAGAATGAAACTGGACCCCTGTCTCTCAGTATACCCCAAAATTAACTCAAGATGGATTAAAGACTTAAATGTAAGACTTGAAACTATAAAAAAAATCTGTGAAGAAAACCTAGGAAAAAACTCATCTGGACATCGGCTTAGGCAAGAGATTGAGTAAGACCTCAAACGTAAATGCAACAAAAACAAAAATAGACAAATGGGACTTAATTAAACTTCTGCACAGCAGAAGAAACAACAGAGTAAACAGACAACCTGCAGAAAATGAGAAAATATTTCCAAACCATGCATCTGAAAAATGACCAGTATTCAGAATTTACAAGGAACTGAACAAGAAAAAAATGTATAACTCCATTAAAAGATGGGCAAAGGATATGAACAGACATTTCTCAAAAGAAGACATACAAGCAGGCAACAAACATGAAAAAAAAGCTCAACATCACTAATCATTAGAGTGATGCAAATCAAAACCACAGTGGGAGTCCATCTCATACCAGTCAGAATGACTATGAAAAAGTTAAAAAATAACATGTTGGTGAGGATGTGCAGAAAAGGGAGTGCTTATAACACTGTTCATGGGAATGAAAATTGAAAATTAGTATAACCTTTGTGGAAAACAGTACAGAGATTTCTCAAAGAACTAAAAATAGAATTACCGTTTGGTCTAGCAGTCCCGCTACTGGACATCTACACAGAGAAAAAGGAGTTATTATTTCAAAATGATATCTGCACTTGTATGTTTATCACAATAAACATAAATTATCAAAATAGCAAAGTCATGAAATCAACCTAAGTGTTCATTCGTAGTTGATTAGATAAAGAAAATGTGGTATATATACACCATAGAATACCGTGCAACCATAAAAAAGAATGAAACAGACTGGGCCCGGTGCCTCATGCCTGTAATTCCAGCACTTTGGGAGGCTGAGGCAGACGGATCACTTGAGGCCAGGAGTTCAAGACCAGCATGGCCAATATGGCTGAACCCTGTCACTACTAAAAGTACAAAAATTAGCCAGGCATGGTGATGCACACCTGCGATCCCAGCTACTTGGGAGGCTGAGGCACAAGAATCACTTGAACCCAGGCAGAGGCTGCAATGGCGGAGACTGCAGTGAGTTGAGATAGTGCCACTGCACTCCAGCCTGTATGACAGAGCAACACTGTGTCTCAGAAAAAAAAAGAAAAGAATGAAGCTGTATCCTTTGTAGCAACATGGACAGAGCTGGAGGTAATTATTCTAAGTATAATAATTCAGGAACAAGAAATCATATACTGCATGTTCTCATTTGTAAGTGGGAGCTAAACAGTGGGTACACATGGACATAAGCATGGAAATAATAGACACTGGGGACTTCGGAAGTGGGGAGGATGGATGGGGGTTAAGAGTTGAAAAATTACTTATTGGGTACAGTGTTCACTCTTTGGGTGATGGGTTTCTAGGAGCAGAAACCTCATTATTATGCAGTATATTCATGGAGTAAACTCACACATGTATCTCATGAATCTAAAATTTAAAAAAATCTGGCCAGACTCGGTGTCTCACGCCTGTAATCACAGCACTTTGGGACGCCGAGGTGGGTGGATTGCCTGAGTTTAAGAGTTCAAGACCAGCCTGGGCAAAATGGTGAAACTTAGTCTCTACTAAAATATGAAAGATTAGCTGGGTGTGGTAGCGTGTGCCTGTAATCCCAGCTACTCAGGAGGCAGAAGCAGGAGAATTGCTGGAATCTGGAAGGCAGAGGTTGCAGTGAGCTGAGATCGTGCTACTGCACTCTAGCCTGGGCTACAAGAGTGAGACTCTGTCTCAGAAAAAAAAAAAAAGTGTCTCCATGTTCAAGGCCCTTTTTCATATTGCTGCTACCTTGCCTACATTCCCAGGCTAAGACTATTTGAGATAACTTATATTTTTTCTTAATGCTCCCATCTATTCCTCCTTTAAGGCTGTATTCAGACTTTTATTTTCTCCCCTCCCCATAAGGGTTAACTGTTCAGCGATGAGACCCCATAGCACTTTAAATCACACCCTGATTTTCTGCCTTTCTCCTTCCTGTTACATCATGAAGACTCTCTTCATCTTTTTGTGCTGTGATACTGACTTAGTGCGTGCAGGTACTCGATAAATGGTTCTTTCCTGTTAGAATCAATTACTCCATTCTTCCTACATCTAATCATTTGCTTCCTCCTACTTTTGGCACTTTATTTTAATTTGTGGTATACTACTTTGTATTGATCTTCATACCTGCAATGAAGTAATTTTGAAGACAAGGACTGGACTTGACTTTTCTTTTTCTTTTCTTTTCTTTTTTTTTTTTTTTTGAGATTGATTCTCACTGTCACTCAGGCTGGTGTGCAGTGGTGCGATCTTGGCTCACTGCAACCTCTGTCTTCCGGGTTCAAGCAATTCTCCTGCCTCAACCTCCTGAGTAACTGGGATTACAGGTGTGCACCATCATACTCAGCTAATTTTTTGTATTTCTGGTAGAAACAGGGTTTCACCATGCTGGCCAGGCTGCTCTCAAACTCCTGACCTCGTGATTTGCTTGCCTTGGCCCCAACAAAGTGCTGGGATTACAGATGTGAACCACCATGCCCAACTTGGATTTTTCTTTAGTAAAATTCTCATTTTTTGATGCATATGCCCCTTTACTTCAGGTTTTATTGTACGTCCTACATCAATATTTTCTTCCCAGTTATGTGTATTTAGATTATATTGCTTTAGTTTAGAATAAAGTCTCAAATCTTGGTTTGTGATCCATAAGGTTATTTCATGGCTGGACTTTTCCTTGTTTACATTTGTCCTGTCACTGTGAATTAATAGCCTTTTTAAAAATCTTTTCTACTGAGGCCACTGTAGAGTGTTATTGTCCCCTTTCATTCATCCTCATGAAGTGGTGGGAAGGGTAGGATAGATGGTGTTGATGATCTCTACAAAGTGATGCAGAAACCAGTATACTTGTACCTATTAAAAAGTGACAGCAAATAGTACAAATGACTCCTCCTACCCCCTGAGCCATTTAAACATAAGCTTCCTACCTGAAGTCCTATGACCCTCAGATACTTTAATGCAGTGATCCCCAAACTTTTTGGCACCAGGGACTGGTTTTGTGGAATACAGTTTTTCTATGGACTGGGGTGCAGATGACGATGGTTTCAGGATGAAACTTTTCCACCTTAGATCATCAGGCATTAGATTCTCATAAGGAGTGTGAACTCACGTGTGCAGTTCACAATAGGGTTCACTCTCCTATGAGAATCTAATGCTGCTGGTAATATGACACGAGGCGGAGCTTAGGTGGTAATGCTCCCTTGCCTGCTGCTCACCTCTTACTGTGCAGTGTGTTCCTAACTGGCCACAGACTGGTAACTGGTCCATGGCCCAGGGGTTGGAGACCCTTGCTTTAATGTATATTTCTTGGAAACAAGAACATTTTCCTATATAATCACAGAATAACCATTCACATCATGAGATTAACATGGATACATTACTGCCACCAAATTCTTGGACCCCATTCAAGTTTCTCCATCTGACCAATAATTTATGTATATATAGATACACACACACACACACACGTATATGTATATATATATATATATATATATATATTTAGTTGACAAATGATCCTTTATTGAAATATTTTCCTTTGTGCTTCTTAACTAGCTGAGCATTCTGCAGCACCACTTTTATGTTATCTATGATCTCATGAGGGTGGTGGCCATCAGCATTGCAGCCCAGAGATAAGGCAGTCCCCAGGATCTCTTTAATGGTTCCAGAGAGAGTTCTCTGGCTTGAAGATCAGTGCCACATCTTCGAGCCGTGTTGACAATCTCATCAAAAGTGATGTTTTCACCTTGTTTAATATTTTCCTGTTTCTTTCTGTCTCCTAGCCATTCCTTGAGGGCTTTGATGATCAGTGCAGAGGGAGAAGGTACTGCCTCAACCTGGGCCTATCTATTCTGAATGGTCAGTTTTCCTGTAATTCTCAGACTCTTCCAGTTGCTGGTTGCTTTGGCAATATCATCACCCACCTTTTTTTGGAGACAGACCCTGGGTACCCATCTTGGGGGCCAGTGCAGATGTGACATTGACTTTACCCTGGTACACCTCAGGTATACAACTTTGATCTCGTTGGGATGGAACTTCAGCAGCATGGTGGAGGCAGCTGGTGTCGGATGAACCTGGGTTCAGTGCAACCAAAGAGAGTTGCACCTTGGCTTCCTCTGAACGAAAAACTGAAGGCAGTAATATCTTCTATAGTAAAAAGATCTATGTTAGAATCACATGATGGTTTGGTGTATTATAGACTTTAGTCTCTTCAGTCTCCTGGCCAGTGAGTGCTCCTTCAAACAGTCTTCTGTGCTTTTTTCTTCTGACATAATTCTTTGAGCACTCCCTTGCTCTTTTATACAAGATGTTTTAGTCTCATTTTGCATTTTTTTCTACCCTAGGCCTGAAATGAATGATTTCTTCTAGAGTCCTGGTTCTTTTTATTGGGAAATGTTATTTTAGAGCCAAGTTTTGGGGGCTAGGTATGCTCACTGCTATCAAAAAGTTGCTGCTCACAGGCATCTTCAGTGGTGAGAGCTGGGGAATACACACACACACACACACACACGTATGTGCACATACGTATCAGTATTTATGTCCACATTATATATTTTTAAAACCATGAATTCACACTAATACCTCCAGTTCTATCCTAATACCACAGGATTCAATTCTAGTTTTTTCCCTTTCTATATTTGCAACCCCCTTCTCTGATGTTGAGAAACCTAACTTCCATAAAATATTTTATTTACAGTTCCTAACTTGCATAAAAATATTTTATTTACAGTTACTCATCACTTAACAATGGGAATACATTCTGATAAATGTGTTAGGTAATTCCATTGTTGTGCAAGCATCATAGAATGTACTTAAACAAACTTAGATGTTGTAGCCTACTCTACACCTAGTCTATATGGTATGAGCTTATTGCTCTTAGGATACAAACTCGTATAGCATATTACCTTTCTGAATACTGTAGGCAGTTGTAACAATAATAATTTGTGTATCTAAGCATATCTAAATATAGAAAACAGTAATGCACTGTACTATGATGTTATGACATTTATGACATCATTATGTCACTAGGCAATAGGAATTTTTCAGCTCCATTATAATCTTAAGGGACCAGTTTTATATGCAGTCAGTCATTGACCAAAATGTCATTATATGATGCGTGACTGTTCTTACTTGATTAACCTCCTTTGTAACCCACTTCATTTCTGCCACCATATCCTCTTCCACGTCGAAGTCTCATCCTGTTTGGGGTCTGAAACTTCTACACTATTATGCATGGGTTATTTGAAGAAGGATTTGTGGAGATGATCTTGGATATCTTAATCTTTTTTTTTTTTTTTTTTTTTTTTGAGACGAAGTCTTGCTCTGTTGTCCAGGTTGGAGTGCAGTGGAGCAATCTTGGCTCACCGCAACCTCTGCCTTTTGAGTTCAAGTGATTCTCTTGCCTCAGCCTCCCCAGCAGCTGGGATTACAGGCGCACACCACTGCACCCAGCTAATTTTTGTATTTTTAGTAGAGATAAGGGTTCACTATGTTGACCAGGCTGGTCTGGAACTCCTGACCTCAGATAATCCGCCCACCTTGGCCTCCCAAAATGTTAGGATTACACGTGTGAGCCACCGCGCCAGGCTGGACATCTTACTCTTAATAATATAGATGCAGTATAAATATTCTAAGAGCTTCACATGTATCTGGTTTCTTTTTTCTTTCTTATGGAGTCTTGCTCTGTTGCCCATGCTGGAGTGCAGGGCACAATCTCAACCTCAGTTCACTGCAACCTCCGCCTCCTGGGTTCAAGTGATTCTCCTGCCTCAGCCTCCTGTATACTTGGGATTACAGGCACACACTACCATGCCCTTCTAGTTTTTGTGTTGTTAGTAGAGATAGGGTTTCACCATGTTGACCAGGCTGGTCTCGAGCTCTGATCTCAAGTGATCCACCTGCCTCGGCTTCCATAAGTGTTGGGATTACAGGCATGAGCCACCACACCTGGCCAGGCATATATCTGTTTCATTATCAAAATGAATGAATTAAAAAATCATGAAAAATGCTTCTGTGTATAATAACTTTATAGGATCTGGATCATTTAGTGAAGTTAATATGGAAGCTTGAATTAGAAGTGTGCAGAGAACTAAAAGCTTCATTTTATTTCAAACAGTAGTTCCAAATTTGGTGTAAACTTCTCTGATTTTTAGGGAATGCAAATTAGATTATCTTAATGGTCAGTTTATGTGATAGTGTTTAATTATAATCAGTCATGAAAGTGCACAGCAACTAGTGTTGGAAGGATTTGTAAGAATCCTGAGATCAGCTCAACCCTAAAGATTTGAGAAACATCTCTTTCAAAATTATTTCAAAAGGGAAAAATAATTGCTTATTTAGAAAAAAAATAGCACATATGATACTATGTTTGTTGTGTATTTGTAGAGATAAAGAATTTTCTGTCCTTTAAACGAATCTCATTAAGGGTGCTGGGTATCCAGAACTTTTTTTTTCTTTTTTTTGTAATTAGAGTCAGACTGAATAAAAAACACATTTGTAAATATATTGGTGTATTGGTTTTCTCTCATTGCTGTGACATATTACCATAGTTAGTAGTTTAAAACAGCATTTATCTTACCATTTTGAAGCTCAAGTCCAAAATGTGTCCTGGGGCAAGGCTGTGTTCCTTTGGATGCTCCAGGAGAGCATCTAGACTTCTCTTCTTTCATTTACTTGGCCTTTTACTATTTGGCAAAGCTGTAGTATATTTTATATGCAGAAAAATTAGATGCTGTAAGATCAGGGTCATAGAGATCATTTAGTCTTATCCATTTATTTCATAGATAAAGATAACTGAGGCCTAGAAAGGTAAAGTAACATAGTCACTCTAGTCATTGTTTTTACTGCCACCATATATTTATATTGGGTTTCTCCTTTAAGGTAAAGAAGAACCTGTTTAGCCCTGTTCTCTATTTTCTGTCTGTTACCAAATGACTGCCTTTTGGGGAATGGTTCACTTGGACTCTTACTGGAGAAACTTTTTTTGAAAACCAGACATTCAGATTATCTGCTTCTGCACTTATTTATCTCTGTACCAAACTATATATTAGGGTCTCAGAACAAAAGGAGAAAAGGCAGTATAGGGAGGGTTTTCTCTGTATGTTTCTTTTTGGTTCATTCATTTATGTTCAGCTGGCTTTTAAAAATTGCTTTCTGTTTGCTACTGCTGGAGGGATGTTGAATGCTTTAGAAAGGGCAGGAGGGATTGTGGAGTATATGAGGAACTTTGAGAAGGCCAGGATAGCCTGAGCACCGACTCAGAGGAAGGAAGTGGCAGGAGAGGAGGCTGTCAGTACCCAGCTTTCACAGAGCTTGAAGGATTTGGATCTTTGGCCTAAAAATTGAAGGGAAGCAGTTGGAGAATTTTAAACTCCAAAAAATTTAATTCAGTTTACGTTTTTAAAATGCTCTGTATGAAGATTGAATTGGGGGGAGCTAGACAGGATGCTGGAAGCTAATGTTCAAATGAGAGGTGGTAGTCGCTTATGCTATTTTGGTGGCAAAGTGGAGAATCTGGTGGGGTGAGTAGTTTTGAAAATGAGTTTAGAGGGTACATTGACCAAATTCCATTATTGATTGTAGGGGTGAAAAAGATCACCTCCCTACATTTAGAAGTTATAACTGATGTTTCTGCTTTCATTCATTTTGCCAAATTATTTTATCACCAGTTTGACTTGTTACTTTTCTTGTGGCTTTCCCATTCCTTCTTGTGTCATATCTAAACTTTGGCTTTCTTCTTTTCATAATCTGTTCTCACTTTTTTTTTCAGACAGTCTAGTCACTTTTAATCTCTAGTTACTGCTACATGTTCCTGAATGTATAGTTGATACTTTGTTATCTCTCTTACCTCTCCTGTAAGTTTCTGGCACTAAGTAAGGACTCAATAATTAAGTGTTGAAATGGGTGTCATGATGACATGTGATAAATATTGCCTTTTCATAAAAATAAATGGAAACATTTAAATTAAAGGTACTGGCACTTGGTGGCCATGGCAGCAGCAGCAGACATTGGGAATCTGGGCTGCCAGAAGCGGTTCCACTGGGTTTCACCCTCAGGGAGGTCTTTCAAGGCACACCAGCCAGCCAAGATAGAGTGTGAGTGGAAATCTGACAAGCAAGGGCTTCAGCAAATCCTGAAGCTTTGAAGGAATTCCAGTTCCCAGACACCACCATCCAGAGAACTGTGCACCAAAAACTGGAACAGCTTAATCAATATCGAGACTTTAACAACTACTTGATTTTTGTTCTTACAAAATTAAAATCTGCGGATGAACCCACAAGAGCATTGAGTGGTCTCATCTTGAAGAATAATGTGAAACAGGTTATTAAAAGTGAATGTTTAGGTAATATTGGTGACTCCTCTCCTCTGATTAGAGCCACTGTTGGTATTTTGATCACAACTATAGCCTCCAAGGGAGAATTGCAGAATTGGCCCGACCTCTTACCAAAACTGTAGCCTGTTGGATTCTGAAGATTGTAACACCTGTCAGGGAGCATTTGACACCCTTAGAAGATTTGCGAAGATTCTGCTGAGATTTTAAATAGTGATGTTTTAGATCATCCTCTCAACATCATGATTCCCAAATGTTTACAGTTCTTCAGGCACAGTAGTCCAAAAATAAGGTCTCATGCTGTTGCGTGTGTCAATCTGTAACCAGGGGACAGGAGCAGGGCTGCAGGGGCATTCCAGTGAGGCTCACTGTTCCCTAATCGAATGTGTTTTTTCCAGGTATTTGGGCTCTCACTCACCCAATAATGGGGAGGAGACCCAGGCTGCCACGGAAATATTGTTCAAGTAAAAATTAGACCTAAAGAGCTTTGCAGAAAAGCGATTTATTAGGCAGAGAGAGAGAGAAAGAAAGAGAGAGAGCTCCCACGCTGTCATGGGAGGGTATCCAGAGATGGAGTCCACATGGTAAAGAGAGAGAGAGAGGGGGCTCCCACATTGCTGTGAGAGGGGATCCCAGAGAGGGAAATCCATATAGGTAAGGGAGTAGGGGGAATTTAACCCCGGAGTTACTCCGGCCCCATTCAAGTTCTTGTCCAGCGAAAGGAGTTTTTCCAGACTTCCTCTGGAGTGATTGTTCTTCAACTCTGATGCTGGATTGGCTGCCTGGCTCATGGTAGAGCCCCTCGTTCCAAGGCTTTTGGCGGGCTTTCTAAACAAAGGAAGCTTACCTGGGCTTTCTACCTAACCCATGCTGGGGAAAGTTAGACAAAGAACTCTAGTTCCCAGATGGGAATGAAGGCAGGTTGGGCGTGTTGCTGGGAAGTTCTTGCCTTTGAAACCACGCCCATTGTGGACTTGGGAAGAGAAGTTAACATAGTCCCTCAAATCAGTCTATCATAAGTAGGATGTTGCGCATTGATTCTTTTACTGAGTTTCACACTGATTCTTTTACTGAGACTCTGTTTGCATTGCCTGGTGATGAAGAACCAGAGGTATGGAAAAATGTGTGCCTAGCACTTGTGATGTTGCTCAAAGTTCAAATGAATTGTCTGCTCCCTCACATGCGTAGTGTAGTTGAGTACATCCTCAGAGGACTCAAGATCAAGATGAAAATGTGGCTTTAGAAGCCTGTGAATTTTGGCTAACTTTAGCTGAACAGCCGTTATGCAAAAATGTACTTGTAAGGTATCTTCCTAAGTTGATTCCTGTGTTAGTGAATGGCATGAAGTATTCAGATATAGATACTATCCTACTTAAGGATGATGTTGAAGAAGACAAGATGATTCCTGATAGTGAACAGCATATACGGCCACATTTTCACTGATCAAGGTCAGTGGCTGAGCAGCATGATGAAGATGGAATTGAAGATGAAGACAATGTTGATGATGATACAATTTCTGACTGGAATCTAAGGAAATGTTCTGCTGCTGCCCTAGGTGTTCTTGCAAATGTGTGTCATGATGAACTACTGCCACATATTTTGCCCCTTTTGAAAGAATACGTTTTCATCATGAATGAGTTGTTAAAGAATCAGGCATCTTGGTTTTAGGAGCCATTGCTGAAGGTTGCATGCGGGCGTGATTCCATACTTGCCTGAGCTTATTCCTCACCTTATTCAGGGCCTCTTTGATAAGAAGGCTCTTGTGTATTCCATAACATGCTGTACTCTGAGCCGCTATGCACACTGGGTAGTCAGCCAGCCACCAGACATGTACCTGAAGCCGTTAATGACAGAATTGCTAAAGTGCATCCTGGATAGCAACAAGAGAGTACAAGAAGCTGCCTGCAGTGCCTTTGCTACCCTAGGAAGCTTGTACAGAACTTGTTTCTTACTTTGCTTATATACTTGATACCCTGGTCTTTACATTCAGTAAATACCAGCATAAGAACCTGCTCATTCATTACAATGCCATAGGAATATTAGCAGATTCAGTAGGATATCATTCAAACAAATCAGAATATATTCAGATGCTAATGCCTCCACTGATCAAGACATGGAACATGTTCAATGATGAAGATAAAGATCTCTTCCCTTTCCTTGAGTGTCTATCTTTAGTTGCCACAACACTGCAGTCTGGCTTCCTTCTGTACTGTGAACCTGTGTATCAGTGTTGTATAAACCTACTACAGAAGACTCTTGCACAAGCCATGCTAAACAGTGCTTAACCAGATCAATCTGAAGCTCCAGATAAATATTTTATGATAGTGGCTCTTGATTTACTGAGTGGCCTGGCTGAAGGACTTGGAGGCAACATTGAACAGCTGGTGGCCCGAATTAACATGTAACACTAATGTATTCTAACACTAGTACATGCAGGATGAAATGCCAGAAGTTCAACAAGAGTTCTTTTGCCCTATTAGGTGACCTCACAAAAGCTTGCTTTCAGCATGTTAAGCCTTGTATAGCTGATTTCATGCCAATATTGGGAACCAACCTAAATCCAGAATTCATTTCAGTCTGTAACAATGCCACAAGGGCAATTGGAGAAAGTTCCATTCGAATGGGTATAGAGATGCAGCCTTATATTCTATGCCGTTGCACCAGCTTGTAGAAATCATTAACAGACCCAACACACCAAAGTTGTTAGAGAATACAGCAATAACAACTGGTCGTCTTGGTTACATTTCTCCTCAAGAGGTGACCCCGATGCTACAGAAGTTTATAAGACCCTGGTGCACCTCTCTGAGAAACATAAGAGACAATGAGGAAAAGGATTCAGGCTTCCATGGAATTTGTACCATGATCAGTGTGAATCCCAGTGGTATAATCCAAGATTTTACATTTTTTGTGATGCTCTTGCATCATGGATTAACCTAAAAGATGATCTCAGAGACGTTCTGTAAGATCCTTCATGGATTTAAAAATCAAGTTGGTGATGAAAATTGGAGGTGTTTATCTGACCAGTTTCCTCTTCCCTTAAGAGCGTCTTGCAGCTCTTTATGGTGTTTAATAGACTTAAGCTGCATCCCAAAATTAGGGGTCCTTCAGTCTTGGAGACTATGAGGGAGCCTCTGCAGCCAGGGAAAATGTTAGCAGAGGAGAAGGGTAAACCAGTAGGGAATATAATACATAAAATCACAACCCTACTGGGAGGGATGGGAGGGAGGTTTTGCTGTCAAGTCTTTGTTGGGATACGTTTTAACATCTGGAGCTTTTGTGGGCGGAAATATGTCTCCAATTACAACTCCACACTAGATTTGAAGAAGCAAAAAAAAAAAAGTCTATGCAGTCTACTCACAAAACAGTACATTGTGGAATATTATGGGTAATTGTACCAAAGCAAGAACCATCTAAATGATGCATAGGGACAAGAAAGAGGAACAATTCTACAATAAAGGAAACCTAAGAATGGGAGTTATAAATAGTAAGGAAGCTTTTTTTTTAATTTAAAATTTTTTATATAAGTTTTTCCACATGATGGGGCCTTGTTTTGCGTGTTGATGAAGAACTATACATACAAAGCTA
Source organism: Cacajao melanocephalus (assembly GCA_963573385.1). Lineage (NCBI taxonomy): Eukaryota > Metazoa > Chordata > Mammalia > Primates > Pitheciidae > Cacajao > Cacajao melanocephalus. The sequence continues at coordinate 4,182 of CAUYLG010007056.1, read as the reverse complement.
ATATAGTTAAAATCAGCTTGCCTTCCCATAGGAGTGGCAGGTTCTTGGAAGTTGCAATTTAATGTACCCCCAAAAAGTTGGAAATAAAACAAGCATAAACAATGAAGCACCCTGTGAAATGCCAAATGAGTCACTCCTTTTACCTTTTTTGGGGTGGGGAGGGAGGAAGGAATAAATGAGGTAGGGCATATCAAACTAAAGATGACATCTTAATTTTGCTTTGAACATTAATGTAGCATGTATAATTTGATCGTTGTACTTCATCAGATTTAATTTCTAGGCCAAGATGTTATTTTTTAAAGTACAGTTTAAGGTTCAGGCATGCATTCTGGCTCACAGTGGTTGAAAGTAATTTAAATTAGTGGGAAAGTAGCATGGTTGCACTGCATAGAGAGATTGATATTTATTTACCTATGTTGTGCCAGTTTGTGTTACAGTTTACCAATTCAATACAGCCTTGCATTTAAAGTTCCTTTTTAAGATTTGTGGATTTTATTTTTATTAAGAATATAGATATATAAAGTAACTATAGTTTATAGCTAGGCCTTGAAATATCTTCTTTAGGATCTGTTAGGAATAAGATTGATACTGTATTGTGTGTAACCTGCACAATGTGGAAAGCTGATATACCTGTGCAAAATCTTTGCCTCTGTGCTGTCAGTGTGATGTGCTTTTTGCATGGTTATATGCTACTAGTGATTTTATCAAAACTTCTAAAATTTAAATTACAAGGTAAAAGATCTGTAAAAGGCTGCATAAATGTTAGTTGGCACATAAAGACAATTGTAGAAGTTGAAAAATGATTGCTATATTTCAATGTTTATTCCCACTCAACATACTGCCTTCTAAGCTTCCTTTTTTTTTGTTCAAAGCATGATCTTAAAGATATGTTTAAGTTAATGGATGTAATTCCTACGCTGTATTTTGCGCATGTTGTGTCCCTCTGTGCACTCGATATATGCACACAGGGTGCAAATTAAAAGCTGCAGAGTGAAAGTTGGTTTGGATCCTTTTCATTTTATTTGTTTAGCTTTTCTGTTATTTTTCTCTACTTACATATATTTCTGTGAATAAATCCTTGTTAAGTTATCCCTTAAAAAAAGTTAAAGGTACTGTTTAGTATTTTTCACTTAGTTTTCTATACACATTATGACATAACCTGTTTACAAAATAAGTTTCTAAGGTATCACGTGTCATAATAGCAAGCTGCAAGTAACTAAAAATATGATGCTAGCATAGATGTGGTAGTGGAGGGACAGCTTACAGAAAGTTGAGATTGTCCTAATGTAGGTAAATAGAAATCTCAAACTGATAATTGATGCTTTCAGGTATGCTTTGACATTGAATGACAAAATTTGAAAAAATAGAAGGAAGCTATTCCAACTCCAGTAGTGAATCTTTCATGTCCATTTAGTTGTCAGTATAGATCCTTTTTTGTCCTATTAATAGAACTTTTATGTTTTAAGAAAAGTTTAAATGTATGAAATGCATTTGTTGTGATTCTTTAAACATACTTATATTTTTCTTTATTCAGAATTAATGTTTCTTATAGATTAAGTATATTATAATATGAAGTTCAGTTCAATAATTCTTGAGCTTCTACTATTTTCCAGATATATTCTTAATTTCTTAGGTCAATGAGGTGGATAAGAGTGTCCTTGTCATTAATTAGTTCAAAATCTTATTTGATAGGCAGATAAATTATAAACACATTATAGTCTGAATTTATAAATTATTAGTATGCATGTGGTCTTGAAATAACATGAAAGGTGTGTGTGTGTCAGGGAGTCATTCAGAAGCTTTTGAAGAGGAAGTTAACATCTGAGTTGGGTGTTGAAGAATGAATGCAAGTTTTATCAGTTGACCAAGGAAATTAGAGGATGAACATTTTAGCATAGGGAACAGCATGTACAGCATGTGTGTATCACAAAATCATGATGTGTGAGAGAGGAATATCAGCATTGCTAAGAATATAGTGTGTGGAGTAGACGGTAGTTGGAAATGACCCCAGGGAAATAAGATGGTGGAAAGGAAGGAAAATTCAGTATCTCAAACTGAAAGGACAAATGATATTTATAAATCAGATTTTTAAAATAAGAAAGATATAACATTAAATATTATCAATATTTCTGTATTAGCTCTTTGTACACACTTCCCATCTATGTGTGAGACCATGGAGTATTTTTTTCTGAACACTTTTTCTCATAAAAATGAAGTTATTGGATTATCTAAACTCCTCCTTGATCAAAGCCTGTGCTGCAGAGAAAAAGTCAGTGAACTTAAAAATTAATTTATTCATAAACAGAGAGCAGGCTGAGTACAGTGGATCACACCTGGTAATTCCAGCACTTTGTGAGGCTGAGGTGGTAGGATTGCTTGAGCCCAGGAATTTGAGACCAGCCTGAGTAATGTGGCAAGACCCCATCTGTACGAAATGCTAAAAAATTAGCCGAGCATGGTGGCATATGCCTGTGGTTCCAGCTACTTGGGAGGCTGAGGTGGGATGATCACCTGAGTCCAAGAGGTTGAGGCTGCAATGAGCCATGATTGCGCCACCACCCTCTAGCCTGAGTGACAGAGCAAGACCCTGTCTTACAAAAAAAAAAAGAAAGAAAGAAAGAACACAGTGCAATAATATTCCTTTTACCTAGCATAGTACCTGGCATAGAGTAGATGTATAATGAGCAATATTTTTGGAGAAAATATTGAATTCTGCGATTTGGATCAAGTAGCTATTATAAATTTGTTATAGTTAATGAGGACACTGAAGCTAAGAGTCTTTCACTGATTGAATGAATTTTAGGAGTTGTTGAAGTTGCTCTTCTAGCCTGAATAAGTAATTAAATATTTTTCAATTTAGGCTATTCTGTTTTATTGTCTTGTGGTGATTAAAAGTATTGCCTTCAGGCTCTTCAACTTCTAGTCGCATTTAGGTGGTACTTCCGTAATCTTTGATGCCTTTTCTGGTCTTGGGAGTCTGGCAACCTGTATTAGTAGAAGCTGCCAGCTTGGTAGCTTCAGTTGAGTTGCATGGAGACACAAATGGGAAAGTTGGTCTGTTGAACCTCTTTTTACCTTTTAGTACATGGGTGAAGGAGAAAGTAGCATAAGAACATTAGACCAGCCATTGGGAAACCCAGATTTCAACCATAGCTGTATAATTAGTGTCTCATACGATATAACGTATAGAGTTCTTCCCCTATGAGAGGTTGCATCAACTGATTGGAGCCTTCTCCCAGCTCTGAAATTGTAATTTCTTCCCCCTTCCTCTGGGACTTTATTTACTCTTTCCTTGTTTATTCTTCCTTGCTGGATCAACTGGGGACATTGTTTTGAAAATACATTCCCTCTGCGTGAAATTTTTTTTTTTAGTTTTACTTTAAGTTCTGGAATACGTGTGCAGAATGTGCAGGTTTGCTTCAGAGGTATACATTTGCCATGGTGGTTTGCTGCACCTATCCACCTGTCATCTAGGTTTAAGCCCCACATGCATTAGATATTTGTCTTAATGCTCTCCCTCCCCTTGACCCATCCCCCAATAGGCCCCGGTGTGTGATATTCCACTCCCTTTGTCCATTTGTTCTCATTGTTCAGCTCCCACTTATGAGTGAGACATGCAATGTTTGGTTTTCTGTTCCCATGTTAGTTTGCTGAGAATGATGGCTTCTAGCTTCATCCATGTCCCTGCAAAGGACATGAACTCTTTTTTTATAGCTGCATAGCATTCCATGGTGTATATGTGGCACATTTTCTTTATCCAGTCTGTCATTGATGGACATTTGGGTTGGTTCTACTCATTGCTATTGTGAACAGTGCCTCAATAAACATGTGTACATGTGCCTTTATAGTAGAATTATTTAGAATCCTTTGGGTATATACCCAGTAATCGGATTGCTGGATCAAATGGTATTTCTGGTTCTAGATCCTTGAGGAATTGTCACACCATCTTCCACAATGGTTTAACTAATTTATAGTCCCACCAACAGTGTAGAAGCATTCCTATTTCCCCACATCCTCTCCAGCATCTGTTGTTTCCTGACCTTTTAATAATCACCATTCTAACTGGTGTGAGATGGTATCTCATTGTGGTTTTGATTTGCATTTCTCTAATGACCAGTGAAGATGAGCTTTTTTCCATGTGTATATCCAAGACAATCCTAAGCAAAAAGAACAATGCTGGAG
>CAUYLG010007054.1:0-12721 GCA_963573385.1 Cacajao melanocephalus | reverse complement strand
TTATTTATTCCTTTCTTCCTTTCCTTCCCCTCCCCTCCCCTTTCCTTTCCTTTCCTTTCCTTTCCAGATTGAATCTCACTACGTTGCCCAGGCTAGACTCTTGAACTCAAGCAATCCTGTCACCTGGGACCACAGGCCTGTGCACCATTCCTGGCTTTAAATAACCTTAAAAGACAAACCATTCTCCCGTGTCCAGGTCAATGGAGACTGTTTCTCATTTCTTCTGTGTTGTGCATCTCATGGCCTGGGCTGGCCCTGAGGTCTGTACATCTTTCCAGGGCCCGTGAATGGGACTCCTCCATGAAGCTCTGATTTTCCAGGACAGGATAGACTAGAGCTGCGGCCTGAAAGTAACTACATCAAAGGCTTCGTTCTTCTTTGGCAAAGTTTGGACTCGTCTAAAGAAGTTCCATCTTCTCTTTAAGACCTCTTGGTCTTCATTTGAACACTCTTGCCTAACAATGTCCAGCACCTGGTGTGGAGACGGTCTTGGTCTTTCTCTGCCCCTCAGGCCACCCAGGTTTAATTTGCCACCACTTCTCCTCCTGCCGTGAGCTGCTGCCTCCTGGGTCCCGATTCTGCACAAGGGAAGCCTTTGGCTGCGTTTAGCCTGGGTTTCTGTGTTTTCTATGACTGGCAAAGGTGAGGAGGAAAATGTGTCCTGGGGCTAGAGAATTGAGATGGGGCAGGATGGGCTTTGGTTGTAGAGGAAAATGCTGAGTGGAGCATGTCCTGATGTGTGTTTAGGTCTGTATAGGCTCTGGGCAGAGGGGTGCTCTAAAAGCAGAAAAGCCTGAGTTCCGTTAGCTACCCAGCATGGTGCTTCCCTTTCTCTGGTGCATGTGAAGGACAGAAGGTTTGGAAATTTTCTGTAGCCACCAGCATGGTTCTTTTCAAGGCTTGCATATAAATGTCACATGTGATCTTAGTTCAAGTCAAAAGACAGGAAGGGAAAAGCCTGTAGGGTCAGGGGAAGCCTGTTTTGTTCCAGGTAACTCTTAATGGGACAATAATAATGCTATTAACTCCTTCTGCTATTTATTCAGCATCTCTACACTTTGACACTGTGGATTCTGCATCCTGTCTCAAACTGGTGCTTGTGCCTCTGCTCCATTGCTCCTGGTCCCACAGCCTCTATTCATCTTTGTTGTTTAAACATTTTAAACTCGATTCCATTGTTTCTTAGATATGCCAAAGCCAGCCTTCTTGAACCATGGCCATTCAGGGCTCTTACTTCCACCTGCCTTCCTGTACATCTTTTGTCCCTTTGTTCTCCATCTCTTTAAAAAAAATGTTAGTGTCAGCATATCCCGCAAAGACTCAGTAACGCAGACTCCTATGATTTGCTGTATTGACACGTGTTCACATTTTATAAGTATTCCCTAGTCTATTTTGCATCAGTAGTTGTTTTTGCAGTCTTCATGACTTCCTATTTGTTTAAACTGTATTTCTTAGCCCCTTCCCTTCCCCTTTTTCTGTACTTTCCCTATTACAGTAGTGGGTCACAGGCCTTTGGATTTCATGGCGTAAAAGCTGAAAAAAGAAGGCTGAGTGCAGGGCTCACACCTGCAATCCCAGCACTTTGGGAGGCTGAGGTGGGTGGATCACTTGAGACTAGAAGTTCAAGACCAGCCTGGGCAACGTAGTGAGACCCCCGTCTCTGAAAAAAAAAGATTAGGCAGGTATGGTGCTATGTACCTGTAATCGAGAAGCTACCAGCTTCTCGAGGGGTTGAGGCGGGAGGATCACTTGAGTCCAGAGTTTGAGGCTGTAGTGAGCCATGATGGCATCACCACGCTCCAGTCTGGGCAACAGAGTAAGACCCTGGCTCAAAAAAAAAAAAAGACAACTACCACCTACTTTTACCACCATTGCATAAAAGAAGTTACTCAATGATGTCAATTGCCCTTGTGGAGATGTGCTTTAATTGAAGCTTTTTGGTTCTTTTGGTATGATCCAGGTCTGCCTCCTCTGATCCCTGGTCAGTGCAATTGCTTGGCACCTACTGCATGCTCAGCACTGTAGTGGACCCAAAAGAAGAATTGGACTTTTGTCAAAAGACTTTTGCCTTTACCCTCAGGGACACATGCTTGTCCTGAGAGAGGACACATGACAAGCAGCTGTGCGAGACTGTCACTTTTGGGTATACCTTCCTACAAGGCTGTGAACGTCTTAAAGGAAAGGATCGTATCTTGTGTGTGTCTGTGTGTGGTGCTGCACCATCACGGTGTCTGATACACCATACATGCTCTACTGATGTATACTCACTCCGAATGAATTTTAGGACATGATAAGGTTTGGATCTGTGTACTCGCCCAAATCTCAGGTTGAATTGTAATCCCCAGTGTTGGGGGTGGGGCCTGGTGGGAGGTGACTGGATCACAGGGGTGGAGTTCTTATGGATGGTTTAGCACCATGCCCTCTTGGTACTGTGTAGTGAGTGAGTTTTCACAAGACCTGGTTGTTTAAAAGTGTGTAGCACCCGTTCCCTGCCTCCTGCTCCCACACGTGAGAGCCTTGTTCCCCTTTGTCTTCCACCATGATGTTAAGTTTCCCGAAGCCAAGCAGATGGTCAGCATCATGCATCCTACACAGCCTGTGGAACAATAGTCAGTTAAACCTCTTTTCTTTATAAATTACCCAGTCTGGCTGGGCACGGTGGCTCACGCCTGTAATCTCAGCACTTTGGGAGGCTGAGGCAGTGGATCACTTGAGGTTAGGAGTTCAAGACAAGCCTGACCAACATGGCAAAACCCCATCTCTACCAAAAATACAAACATTTAGCCGGGTGTGGTGGTGGGCGCCTATAATTCCAGGTACTTGGGAGGCTGAGGCAGGAAAATCTCTTGAACCTGGGAGGCAGAGGTTGCAGTGAGCTGAGATTGCATGACTGCACTCCAGCCTGGGTAACAGAGCCAGACTCTGTCTCCAAATAAATAAATAAATAACCAACCCAGTTTCAGGGATTTCTTTCTAGCAGTGTGAGAATAAACTAATATAGAACAATACAAGATAAAAGCCATATAGATGCTTAACCGAAGTCAATCATGTATCAATAATGGATAATGAGGTACCATGAATGGTAGGATAGAGTGGAAAGGGGAGGGGTCATCACTGACTTAAGTTGGCAGGAAGACAATGGAAGCAGGTGGTGAGATATGAGATGGGCCTTCAGGAATGAGTAGAATTTGGCATGAGCTGGCAGTAACTAGTTGGTTCCTATTGAAAAACAGCCTGGAAACCAGGTGATAACATGCAGGAAAGACTATGTATTTGTTTTACAAGCTAATCTTTCTTATTTGGAGTTTATGATAGCATGGGATGATGACAGACACCAAATAACCATGTAGGGCAGTGGTTTGAACTTGGGAGAGGACATTTGGCAATGTCTGGAGGCATTTTTAGCTGTTATACCTGGGGCAAGGGTGTTACTGGCATATGACAGTGGCATATGGGAGAGGCCAGGGAGGCTGCTACACATTTTACAATGCAGAGGACAGCCCCTGCCTCAGCCCCAAACAAAGAATGGGCTGCCTCAAAATATCAACAGTACCATAGTTTAGAAACCCCGATTTAGAGAGATTGATAAGAAAAAGGAAATAAGGCCAGACGTGGTGGCTCACTCCTGTAATCCCAGCACTTTGGGAGGCCGAGGCAGGTGGATCACCTGAGGTCAGGAGTTTGAGACCAGCCTGGTCGACATGGTGAAACCTCATCTCTACTGAAAATACAGAAATTATCTGGGTATGATGGTGCGTGCCTACAGTCCCAGCAAATCAGGAGACTGAAGCAGGAGAATTGCTTGAACCCGGGACGTGGAGGTTGCAGTAAGCCAAGATTGCACCACTGCACTCTAGTCTGGGCAACAGAGTGAGACTTCGTCTAAAAAAAAAAAAAAAAAAAAAGAAAAGAAAAGAAAAAGAAAAAGGAAATAAATGTGGTGTTATCAGTAGCATTTCATGATCACAGATAGTGCCTGGAAGCCAAGGCTGCAATGATAGGGTAACATTGCCTCTCTCCTTTCCAAGGAACTTTCCCAACCATCTTGTTATTACTCTCCTCCTCCTCCCCTTCCTGCTCCTCCTCCTCCTCTTTCTTTCTCTTCTTCCTTCTCTCCTTCTCCTTCTTCTTCTATTGGCATGTGTCTTTCCCCTTCCTTATCACCTACTCTTTCACTTAATACCTCCTCCAGTACTTTTATTCATTGACTCCCTGCAAGTTAAGGCCTCAGAGCTACCTAAAGAACTCTGGGAGGTTGTTTGGGTAAAGCATTTGGAGCTGAATGCAGTGGTCTTGGCCCAAGGCATAGCTTTACCTTTATGCCATCTAGATTTAAACGCCTTCTGTTAAGTCTCATGGATTATGAAACTATTCAGAGGGATACTTTTGGCTTGGCCACAGTTCTAACACGTCAAGTTCAAGTTAGGCTTATCTTTGCAGGGGCATGATAACTACGTTTACCTTATGGTTGACAGCAGGGTATAGACGTGAGTTTTCCAAAATACAGGGCCTGTAACATTAGTTCACTATGTCTGAATAAGTATTCTCTGAAATAAAGAGTTCAGAAGAAATATTTAGGTGGACAATTGTCACAGATATTTTAAACCGTAAACAGATACTTTATTGCAAGACTTCTTAGAGCCATATGGACATTTTGAATTTCCTAGACAAAGAAGTATTGTACTAAATTCTCCAACTTAATTGACCGTGGGACGCATTTTGTGGAACACATATCAACAACCTTACTTGGGAAACGTTATTCCACTGTAAGTGGAAAAGTATGGATTTTGGAGTTGTTGTCACCCTGACTTGAAATTTCTACCTCCCCCATTGTGTAACTTGCTTCTTTGGGCAAGGTATTTAACTTTTTGAAGCCTGAGTTTCCTCATATGGAAAACATAACCATAGGCAAATAATATTTCCCTCACAAAGTATTTGGGGGTTACCTCCTAACCTCATGCTTCCACTGTTTCAGTCACATCGTTGTGCAATTCGTTGCTGACATGAAAGTCTTTCCTACCAGACTGAAATTACAGAGGACCTGGATGGATTCTTATGATTCTTGTACCCTCAGTTCTTCCCACAATTCCTGGCACTCAATGGCACTCCACAAAAGCTTATTGAAGACAGGTGTGGTGGTTCATGCCTGTAATCCCAGCACTTTGGGAGGCCGAGGCGGGTGGATCATGAGGTCAGGAGCTCAAGACCAGCCTGGCCAACATGGTGAAATCCTGTCTCTAATAAAGATACAAAGGAAAAAAAATTAGCCCAGTATTGTGGAGCGTACCTGTAATCCTAGCTACTCAGGAGGCTGAGGCAGGAGAATTACTTGAACCCTGGAGGCGGAGGTTGCAGTAGCTGAGATCACACCATTGCACTCCAGCCTGGGCAACGGGGCAAGACTCCGTCTCAAAAAAAAAAAAAAAAGCTTATTGAATAAATTGATGGATAACATATGTGATGCACCTTGTGCAGTCTCAATGAATGTTAGTTCTCACCTGGCTCCTTCCTTTATCCCTTCTCATTGGTTAAAAACTTATTGGAAACTTAATGGAAAAGGTAGGAAGGAGGTGGACACGAAGTACAGGTGACATTGACCTTGGTGATGTGGTTGGCAAACGGCTGCATTCAGACCCACGCTTGATGTATGTGACCATTAGCCAGTGTGCTAATGGTCTGTGGCTCGCTTAGGGTCAGTGTGTTTATTTATCTGTAACTCCATGCCAGAGTTACTATGTTGATTAGCTCCCAGCTGCAGTATTCAACTTTGGGCATCATCTGTTAGCAGGGAGGAGATACTGGTTCCTTTAACGTCCCTAACCCCGGTTTCTTCTTCCTTTTTTTTCCTCCTGGAATGTTGCCTTTTTATTATTTTGCTTTTTAAAAAGTTATTATATTCAGACATAGGCATAAGACATTATAAAAGATAAGGGATATCATGCGAGGGAGGGAGAAATCAGATAATCCAAAAAATCTGTAGAAATTAAAAATCAGAACTTGGGGACAAGGTGGGAGGCAACACATTCTTTCCACAGAGCCATTACGCATCGCCCAACTGTCCTCAAAAGCAAGAGTAAAACAACAACAAAACCCAGCAGAGCTCAGCTGCATCATGTAGCTGGGGTCTTGGCCTGTTAGCTTCTAATGTCTTTAAAACTGAGCTGGGCATCAAGTGCCTTTTCCAGAATTGGCCAAGGAAGACAAGTCCACTTTGGTTTTCAAGGCTTCAGTGAGCTCTGCAGCAAGCAGCTTACGGAGGGACACGCTATCGTGGGAGTACACGCAGTTTTCCCAGTCCAGTCATAACGCTTGGTCCCACTGCACGGAGAAGAAAACCAGATTTGCTTGTTTGGCCTCTCCTTGACCACATAGGTTCCTAGATCTCCACCCAGTTTAATAGTTGAGACACCACTCCCAAAGGAAACATCATAGTCCTCAAATGTGCATGGTTTGTCTGCAAGGTCTTCAAAAAACTCTGCTAAGGAGCCCAGTATTTCCTCTGCTAGTCAGTTTCTTCTTGAAAAGACTTGGGGGAGGGTAAGGGAGACATTCACAAGCTTATGAGGGTCCTTTTGGGAGGGTCCTGGAGCATCTAGATGTCCCAAATTATGATGAATGGTGAAGAAAATAGTGATGTGTACCCTCAGGAGCAAACCAGGGCACATGTTAACGTTCTTCTTACAAGCAGAATCTTCTAAAAAAGAGGGCTTTAGGCTGGTGTGAGCAAACCTGGGTGTCAGTGTCTATATGACTGTGAGTGAGTTTCCTGTTTCCTGAATCCATGTTTCCTGTTTCTAAAATGAAGGTTTGGGACCGGAAGGTGTTTGCAGATTTTCTGTGGTTTGATGAGACCTGACGTTGAAATATTTGGGGACTGTGCTGGAGAGGAGTGTGGACTCCAGACTTTTTCTGTGGGTTTTGGAGAGCAGAACTCAGACCAAGGGTGGGAAAAGAAGGGGCCAGCAGCTGCTCAGTGTGAAAAAGTCATGTCAGAGGGTGGGAGAATGTGGACAGTCCTGTTGTCACAAGTGTAACCAGAGCTGCTGGCCACAATTGTTCTTTAAGTGACCCTTAAGATCCTTGCCTTTAATTTAAAAAAAAGTTTTATTTTAGGATAGTATTAAATTTACAGGAAAATTGTGAAGATAATACAGAATTCTCATATACTCTAGGGTGTGGTCTAAATCTTTGTGACCCACACCCTCTACCCCCTCCTTCAAATTCATTTGTTAAAATCTTACCCCTGCAAGGTGATGGTATTAGGAAGTGGGGCCTTTCCTGAGGTGATTAGATCCTGAGTGCAGAGCCCTTATGATTGGGATTAGCGACCTTATAAAATAGGCTTGAGGGAGCTCATTCTCCCGTTCCACCAAAAGAAGACACAGCAAGAAGGCACCATCTATGAATCAGGAAATGGATCCTCACCAGATGTCAAATCTGCCAGCACCTTGATCTTGAACTTGCTTTTCTTTTCTTTTTTTTTTTTTTTTTTTTGAGATGGAGTTTCGCTCCTGCTGCCCAGGCTGGAGTGCAATGGCACCATCTTGCCTCACCACAACCTCCACCTCCTGGGTTCAAGCCATTCTTCTGCCTCAGCCTCCTGACTCGCTGGGATTACAGGCATGCAACACCACACCTGGATGTTGGTCAGGCTGGTCTTGAACTCCCAACCTCAGGTTATCACCCATCTTGGCCTCCCAAAGTGCTGGGATTACAGGCGTGAGCCACCGTGCCTAGCCACTTTTTGCTTTTCTAATTGTGGAAATAAATTTTCTGTGTTTATAAGATACTAGTCTATGATATTTAGTTATCGCAGCCTGAATGGATTAAGATCTAAATACAATTTCCAGTAGTGTTAGCGTTTTACAGTAATATGGTACATATGTTAAAATTAATGAGCCAACATTGATGCATTATTATTAACTAAAGTCCCTTCACTGTTCAGATTTCCTTATTCCTTCTTATCTTCTTCCTGTTCCAGAACCCATCCAGGATATCACATTACATTTAGGCTCCTCTTGGCTGTGAAAATTTCTTAGACTTTCCTTGCTTTTGTTGACTTTGACAGTTTTAAAGAATTCTAGTGTACTCTTCAATGCAACACAGTGTAGTTGCTGACCATTAGCTGCTGGACATTCGTAGAATGTCCCTCAATTAGAGTTTGTCTGAGGTGTCGTATGATTAGATTAGGGTTGTGTGTTTTGGGGAAGTAAATTGCAGAGGTGAAATGCCCTTCTCATCACATCATATCAAGGGTGCATGCCATCAACATGACTTATCACTGTCGTTGATCCTGATCACCTGGCTGGGATAGTGTCTGTCAGGTTTCTCTACTGTAAAGCTATCTTCCAGCCCTTCCGTCTTCCTGTACTGGACTTTTAAGAAGGAAGTCCCTACGTGCATGCAGCCTACACTTAATAAGTAGGAAGTTATGCTCGACTTCCTTGAGAGGAGTTCTCAGTTTTAGACGAAAAAAATTTTATTTTGCCTTTTGCCTGCCCTCCAAGTCTCATGCAGAGCCTAAGCACAATGAATGAGCCCATGCTCATTTCTTTGTCAGCGTTGGACAGCTAATCAAGATACAGGGATTTACTTAAGCTAACAGATGATTATCCTTCCCTGTAGAAGAGTCACCAGAATGCTGAATTTGCTGCTTACTCTTCTTTTTGCTTCTCCCAAGTGGGGATTTGGAGAGAGATGAGACAAAGTTACCTTAAATGAGGACTGTGGTTGAGGAACCTAAGAGCCTGAGGAAGAGGGAGGAGCAGCCCCTTTCCAAAAATGGAGTGGGAGCTGATGCAGAACTGAAGTGGCCAGAAAGGAAATGATGCTGTTTAAGAGGGAATTAACAAGGGAGTTTGGTCCCTGGGCTCCACTGAAATTTCTCCGTCTGTGCTATCCAGCAGCATGTCTTCCGAATTCCTGCTTGTACCCTGCTCGTAGGGGTGGAGGAAAAATGTTTATCCTGGGACATGCCTGGAAGGAAAGGCTGCTTAGAGTCTCTGTGACCTTTTGTTTCCAACTTGATGCCATTATCTTGCAAATCAGACCTTTTCCAGTTTTGTTTTTTTCTGCTGGTCACATCTAGAGTTGAGTGTTGGAAGAGGTGTCTTCGTGCCCAAGTCAGACACTAACTGGCTATGTGATCTTTGATCTCCTGTTTCCTCATCTGTACGATGGTGTGTTAGTTTAGACCAAAGAGGGTAAGTACAGCTACTAGGGATGCTTGATCTTCTTTCACACCTTTGCCTGACATTGCTAATTAGTCACAGCACTCTCACCTAGTAAGGACAAATGTGGCCTCAGAATCCTTCTTAACGCAGTGCTCTAGGCACTACATTTATGTTGGAGTGGACAAACAAGTAAGTGATTTACCACCCCTAGACTAGAGGCTCTTTTAGGGCCTTTTCAGTGCTATAATTCTAAGATTTTAAGATTCAGTTTGCGTAATTCATTCCATCATTCAATCAACAAATATTTCTGGGTACCTGCATATGCCGGGAATTGTACTAGATGCTGGGTGTACACTGGTGAACAAAAGAAACATAGTCCTTGTCTCTGTGGAGCTTATAGATTGTAAGTGCTTTCACAAGTGTCATAGATTGTATCCCAGTAATGCTTAGTACAGGGCAGGGCAATCAAAGTCACCTGATGGTGGGAGATGAAGAAAGTAGATTTTGTTAAGCACCTTGGGCAAGGTTCAAACATATTGTCCCATGTAATCCTCGCAACCACCTTGTAAATTAGATAAAATTCACAGTCCTGCCAATGAGAAAAGCAAGGCATACAGAATTAAGTTGCCCATCATGCAAGAGTGGTAAGTGGTAAAGCTGACATTGGGCCTATAGCCAGTCTGATGCCAAAGGCAGTAATTTTTATACCACACCTTACTATGGTACCCAACCTTTCTGTTCTTCAAGAAAGAGAGAGAATCTCCGGTAAATAGGGAGGGGCAGATTAGATTTCATGTGAGAGAAAAGAGGAAAGGCTGAGACAGTGTAGTTGCTGACCTGTAGCTGCTAGAGCCTCTGGCTAAGGATGAAGCTACTGTCTGGGGCTGATGCAGCCAGTCGGCCCAATTGAGCAGGGTAACGGCTAGAATGATGCTATAAATGAGGCCAGTCCAGAGGATGTGCCTCTTCCTGCACCCTTGGATCATTTATCATATCACATCAGCCTGATTTCTACCTAGGCCTAAATTGGACCTGCAATGAAATCAATCTTTTCCCAGTTTCTACCAGCTGCTTAAAGTTCTAAAACAGGGGTATCCAATTTTTTGGCTTCCCTGGGCCACATTGCAAGAAGAAGATTGTCTTGGGCCACACATAAAATACACTGACACTTACGATAGCTGATGAGCTGAAAAATTAAAAAAAAAAAAAAACTGCAAAAAAAAAAAAATCTCGTAATGTTTTAAGAAAGTTTATCAGTTTGTGTTGGGCTGCATTCAAAGCCATCCTGGGCTGCAGGTTGAACAAACTTGCTCTAAAATCTCTCCTTCTGTTTTGTGTTACTTTGAGATGGGATGTGCCCTGGAAAGTAGTGTGCTATGGTTTGAAAGTTTGTTTCTCTCCAAAATACCTGTTGAAACGTAACCTTCAAGGTGATGGAATTGCACTTAGGAGGTGATGAGGCCATGAGGGCTCCATTCTCATAGGCGGTATTAGTGCTCTCAGAAATAGAGGTTGAGGGAGTGCCTTGGTGCCTTTCTGCCCTCCCATCTCTTCTGCCATGTGAGGATAGTGTTAATTCCTGTTTGCCCTTACCATATGAGGACATGGTAAAAAGGCTCTATCTTAGAAGCAGAGTGTAAACCTCACTGGCACTGAATCTGCTGGGACCTCACCTTGATCTTGGATTTCTCAGTCTTCAGAACTGTGAAAAAATAAACTTCGGTTGTTTATAAATGACCCAGTTTATTGTTATAGTGGCAGAAATGGAGTAGGAAGGACAAAACTCCTTGGAAGGTCAGCAGAAGCTTGCACTGAGACTGTATCCAGACTCAGCTGCTCTGTCTGCCCAAGCTGCCTCCTTCCCCAACTTCCGCAGGTCTTGATTCTAAGAGCCTTCTATAATAGACTTCTTGTGTGCTAATCTTCATTTCAAATCCTGCTTCTCAGGGAAGCTAACCTGTGACAGTAGGTGCCGTAGATGGTCAGGGAAAGCAGATGATAAGATGAGATTATATATTTTTATTTATTTTTTCACCTTCTATTTCTTAAACCTTTATTTTAGGTTCAGGACTACATGTGTGGGTTTGTCATATATGAAAACTGTGTCATGGGAGTCTGTTATACAGATTACTTTGTCATCCAAGTAATAAGCATAGTACCTGATAGGTAGTTTTTCAATTCTGACCCTCCACTCTCAAGTAGGCCCTGAGGCCCTGGTGTCTGTTGTTCCTTTCTTTGTATTCATGTGTACTCTTCTGTGTTTGGCTCCCACCTATAAGTGAGAACATGCAGTATTTGGTTTTCTGTTCCTGTGTTAGTTCACTTAGGATAATGGCCTCCAGCTCCATCCACACTGCTGCAAAGGACATCATGTCATTCTTTTTAATGGCTGTGTAATATTCCATGGCATATATATACCATATTTTCTTTATCCAGTCTACCATTGATGGGCATTTAGGTTGACTTCAGTCTTTGCTATTGTGAATAGTGCTGCAATGAACATACAAGTGCATATGTCTTTAT
This sequence comes from Cacajao melanocephalus, assembly GCA_963573385.1. NCBI lineage: Eukaryota > Metazoa > Chordata > Mammalia > Primates > Pitheciidae > Cacajao > Cacajao melanocephalus. The sequence goes on along the minus strand of CAUYLG010007054.1, from coordinate 1,025 downwards.
GGTGGAATGATATATATTCTTTTGGATGTATACCCAATAATGGGATTTCTGGGTTGAACAGTAGTTCTAAGTTCTTTGAGAAATCCCCACGCTGCTTTCCACAATGGCTGAACTAATTTATATTCCCACCAGCAGCATAAGAGTATTTCCTTTTCTCTCAACCTCACCGGCATCTGTTATTTTTGAATTTTTAATAATAGCCATTCTGACTGGTGTGATATGGTAATATTAATGTGGTTTTAATTTGCATTTCTCTAATGATTGGTAATGCTGAGCATTTTTTCATATGCTTGTTGGCTATATGTAGGTCTTCTGAAAAATGTGTGTTTATGTCCATTGCCCACTTTTTATTTATTATTTATTTATTTATTTAATTTTTTTGAAAGAAAGAAAAAGAGAGAAAAGAAAGAAAGAGTGAAAGAAAGAAGAAAAAAAGAATGTAAGAGAGAAAGAAAGAGGAAGAGAAAGAGGGAGAGAGAACGGGATTCTTGTTCTATTCCCAGGCTAGAATGCAGTCTAAAAATGGGTATTAAAAACCTCTTTTATGCCAATAATTGTGCTTAACAATGGAGACAGGAAGGAATAAGGGATGAAAATAACAAACATGCAGCCAACCAGTGTTTTACTTAAACCTGTGAAATGCTATGCAATTGCTGAGGAGTGATTTACTTCCAATTATGTGGTCACTTTAAAAACAGGTGTAATGTGATACTGAGAAAAATGTATGTTTTGTGGATTTGGGGTGGAGAGTTCTGTAAATATTTGTTAAGTTTACTTGTTCCAGGTCTGAGTTCAAGTCCTGGATATCCTTGTTAATTTTCTCTCTCGTTGATCTGTCGAATATTGACAGTATAATGTTAAAGTCTTCCACTATTATTGTGTGCGAGTCTAAGTCTCTTTGTAAGTCATTAAGAACCTGCCTTATGTATCTGGGTGTTCCTGTATTGGGTGCGTATATATTTAGGATCGTTAGCTCTTGTTGCATTGATCCTTTCACCACCATGTAATATCTCTCTTTGTTTCTT